>CABHPQ010139707.1:0-46435 GCA_902168405.1 Peromyscus aztecus | reverse complement strand
TTTTTTTTAATTTTTAATTTTTTTATTTTATTTTACAATATCATTCAGTTCCACATATCAGCCACGGATTCCCTTGTTCACCCCTTCCTGCCCCCTCCTCTTCCCCCCAGCCCACCCCCCATCCCCACCCTCTCCAGGGCAAAGCCTCACCCGAGGTCTGAGATCAACCTGGTAGACTCAGTCCAGGCTGCCAGTCCCCTCCTCCCAGGCCTAGCCTAGCGACCCTGGATAAGCCCCAGGTTTCAAACAGCCTACTCATGCAATCAGCATAGGACCCGGTCCCACTGCCTTGATGCCTCCCAAACAGATCAAGTCAATCAACTGTCTCACAAGTTCACATCTTTTACTGGTCAACATACACACAAAACTAATTAAAGAACAGGATTAGTAACCCCCCCCCAAAAAAAATAAATGGGGTCTTTGGGAAGGGAGTTTAAAAATCTTTTATTTTTACTTATGTTTATATGTCAGTATGAATATGTGCCTGCAAGGTCCCCATGGAGACAAGAAAAGGATGCTGGATTTCTTGTAGCTACAGTCTCAAGTGGTGCTGGGAACTGAATTCGAGTCCTCTAGAAGACCATAAAATTCTCTTAATCCTCTGAGCCATTGGGATGGGAATGGGTGCATAGCATGTTGGTTGAAGAGGTTAGAGAACCATTTCTGCTACTGATCCATAGACAACTTCCACTTTTGAGGCAGGGTCTCTTACTGGCCTGTATCATGACCAGGTAGGTTAGGTTAGTTTCCAAGGGGCCATCTTTTTCCCCCACCCCATCTCACTATTGCTGTGATTACAGGGGTACACAATCACATCTGGCTTTTTAAATGGGTTCTGGGTATCCAAATACATGTCCTCATGCTTGTGAAGTAAGTGTTATCAACTGATTGACATCTACAGCCACCAAAAGAAAATCTTTTTAAACCAGATAGTTAATTTAGGTGAAATGAAGGGAAAAAATACAAACCTTTTAAAAATATATTAATAATAAATGGTAGAAAGCATTTACTTGTATCTGCTATTAGAATTTGTGTAGCTTCTTCACAGTTCACAAATCTAATAACATCTGTTCCTGCCATACTGAACAGAGATACAAAGCCTAATTTTATGACAGCGAAAACACCTCAGTCATTAATTCATCTTCCACAAAATCATATGTAAACCAGGAAAGGCAACAAACCCAGTTTCTCTATTACCTAGATATTTCATTCACTTAGGCCATCATATGCTAATAAATTTAATTCATTCCTATGCATATAATTAGCATGCTAAACTCACCTAATTTATTTTTCATATTGTAAGCCAAATTATTTATATTCTATCTACAAACAGTCATTAAGTCAGCTTAAGCAAATAAAAGACACTCCGATCTATAACAATTTAGGATATAACAGCTGGGCAGAAAGAAACCTAGCTCCAAAGACAAAAACTACAAAAGAATTATTTAACCAGTGTCATATTTAGCATTTCTGTTGCTGTAATAAAACACCATGACCAAAGGTACCATGGTGAGGAAAGGGTTTATTTTTCTTATCAAAGTCCATCATAAAGGAAAGTCAGGGCAGGAACCAAAGCAGAGGTCATGGAGGACTGGTTTGCTCCTCATGGATAGCTCAGCTTTCTTTCTTATAGCACCCAGGACCACCTGCCCAAAGGTGGCACCATCCACAGTGAGCTAGGCCCTCCCACACAAATCACCAATCAAGAAAATACACCACAGACTGCTGCAGGCCGCAGGAATATATCATAAGAACTCAGCTGGTTATGGCAAAGTCACTACCTGGAGGAATCAGGGAATTCCTCCAGAGGAAGCCAAATCCCAAGGAGTTTTTGGTATTACTTGGCTTGTTATATATCAGCTGTGTTCTGTTATGAAAATCATGTGTGCCTTCATAGTTTTCCCAATTGACTTTTCCCTAATTAGGGCTAACAGTGTAGACTGATCACTCTCTGGACATTCCAGGTATTTGGAGAACAGTCTCAGGAAAGGTTTTCTCTGGAATCAGATATCTCCTTTGGCTACTTTCAAGGACTAGCAGTAATAACAGTCTCCTGATTTAAGGTAAATTCCACAAGGAGACACCACCTAGGTCAGGTGGACGTTAAGTAATAGCTTTACACAATTTAGCTCAGACCCTCCTTTCTTACAGCCTTACTAACTTTATAGACCTCTAACTCCTTACCTAACCACTTCTAGGAATATTTAGATAACCTTCTTTGCTGACAGCTATGCTCAGCCAGAACTCCAGTTCAAGCCTCCCTGTAATTATCACCATTGGCAGCATCCGGCCAGGTCCATCCCCAGATGGAGGAAAGTACGTTATCAGAGATACCTCCGTACTTTCTAAGAACAGACTTAAGCATCCAGGCTACCCATTTGAGAAGGCCTGGCGGATGTGCCAATTAAGCTTTACTTCCTGCTTTCCCAAACCTTACCTCTAGTTCCAGTTCTCCCTTTAACTATCACCAGAGGCATCTAGCTGTACACAGGTTGCCTAGTGACTGAGCACACTTTCCCCCACCCTGCAGAAAAACGGCAGATAGCTTGGACAGATAGGAGCCACAGGAAAAAAGAAGACAGTTTTATTTTCTCCCATTGACCTAGCAACTTATAGATTCTTAACATTTTCTACTAATCACGTTTAGGATTATAGTTGAGCACATAAGAGCCCTCTTCTTAGATATTACCCAAATTTAGCCTTTTGTTAATTCATTTCCCCATTGGTCACTTCCCTTTGGGGTTGCAAATGATAATTAACGGTTATTGCCTCTCAGTGTGATTCTTATCACCCCTCCGTTTGACCCTGGAAGCCTGGCTTTATATACCAGGACTTCCAGGGCAGGAGGGAGAGAAGAGAAAGGAGAATGGAGAAAAGAGAAAGGAGAATGGAAGAACTAGATGGGTAAGAACTTGAGAGGAACAAACTGAGACGAGGAAGAACTAGATTGAAGGGCTAAAAGAGAGTACTAGAGGAACGAGATGGAAGATGAGGAAGAGTCAGATGGGAAAGCTCTAGCGGGGTAAGAACAAGGTGAAAAGGACCTAGATGAGGTAGAATTAAGATGAGAGAATTAAGATAAAACTTAAGAGGGAACAGTAGAGAAACAGAGAGAAATCAGGCAAGAAAGGAGCTAGACATGAGAGCAGAATAGAAGCTGTGTGGAGAGAGAACTATCACAGAATAATAAAGTGTATGAACTAAGGAGTTTCCTGTACATAGATTCATTTCATTTCATCAAAGATTAATTATCAGCTGGTTGTAGATTCTTCCCGGACCCTGGGAGGGGACTATCGAGGGGCTGGACCCCCATAGTCCTCGATAACAGACTTACCTCTAGGCCAATCTTATGGAGGCATTTTCTCAATCAAGAGTCCCTCTTCCTAGATATGTCTCTACTAAGTGTCAAGTTAACATAAAACTAGCCAGCACAACCAGATTTTTCACCTTAATTATAATGAAAAATAATATACTGAAAAGGATAATGTGTGTGTAAGCCCTGCTACACAGGTCAAAAGCAGATGTAATTTCTTTTTGTCAGATTATGCCTAGATTAGGAAATATCACCAGAATATGAGATGAGAAGAAAAGTCATTAATGTCTTACAACTTTTATAAAGAACTGTTTCGGAAAGTTCAATACTTGAAGAGCTCACATTTCTATTTGGAACTCCTTTATTTCCTATTATTATGACCTACTCCCTTCCTTTCTCAAAAGTAAATCCTCCAAAGAAATAATTTAATGTTTTGTAATACCATATTAATTTATTATTATGAAAGTTTAAAGTAGAAAGTGCATAAATGTAGGAATATCTAGTATACTTATTCAGCATACTTAGTATAATTTTTAAGACTAAGGATTTCTTAAGAATGTATGTTTGAATTAAAATCAGTACCTTTAATAAATAAGTATGTATTATATATGCAATGACAGAGAAAAATAAAGCTTAAAAACCAGATACCCAGTATCAAATACAGCAATCATTAGCTTGATATGCATGTGAAAGAAAAAGAGAGAATTAAATTGATAATAATTTTCTAGGTATGGCGGTGCACTTATAATCCCAGCACTTGGGAGACTGACTGAGAGAATGAAGCATAGTTTTAGGCTAGTTCATGCTACACAGTAAGATTTTGTCTCAAAATAATGATAATGATGATGAACACTTTAAAATATATACTTATATATGTATAGAAAAGTGGCCTATATTGGCTACTGATTTTCCTGAAAATATGAGAAAGAAATATAAAAACTGTCATTTTAAAGAAATTCCAAAGGTCCTCTCTAGGCAAGTGATACAAGACTGCTTAATAGAAGGAAGAAAGGGTCTTAGCATTTCCAATAACCTATCTAAAGCAGATTCAGGTAAAAAGTTCTTCAAATGGTAAGAGAAGGGGAAGTGAAGGCCAGGAACAATTGCAGAGTAATAGATCAAAGAATTCTGACAATCATCCAATAAACTTGGGACATAGTAGAGGAACAGACTCAAAACATAGCTCTTCATATTTCCCCCAATCATTTCCCAAGTTAGAATATTCCAAGGTTGACCACTGTCTCAAAGGCTCTTTAAGCTAGGTGGACCATGAATATAAATCTATCTGGTCTTCACACTATTTCAGTGAGACATTCTCTAGTCCTGATTCTAAAACTAAATCAGGCTAACCAACAATCTCAATGCTCTGACAGCATTTGGGTCTGTTAATGATCTGTTTCCTAACTCAGCTGGCTCCAAATTCACCCACTTGCTTGCTTTATAAAGGTGGATCTGAGGATTATAAATGTTTTTCCTTAGCACCGCAGACAGAACAAAGACACCACACCACAGGAGGAAAGGGTATCACTTCCTGGGCGTTCTCTCAGCAACAGTGAGGCTTTCTCCAATGTTAGACCAGGCAGGATAGGAGGACCAAAAGTACCTTAGAGCCAGCACCTTTCTTCAGAACCTCCTCAGGTAGTTTTGGATAAAATACACGTAATGAGACTTTGTCCCCAAGAACGCCTTTCCCATACCTGGGGAAAGATTTCCAGAAAGTTTTGCCAACGTGAAACCACAATGCCATTTAGTAAGTCACAGCTGTTGCCTTCTCCAATAAGGACTGAACTTGAATCTTTGGAAAGATGGATTCCTAGTGAACAGTATCTCAGTTGTAATATTCTTTGTTAAGTGCTCTTCCTGTCACCTTCAGTTACTTTTTAAATGAGTATGACAATCCCTCATTATGACTAAAAATTCATTATACAAACATCATCTGTTCAAATTACTCTTCAGCTTCTGTCTACGGAATTGAGTAGATACATTTCAGTTTTATATCTGGCATAAGTATGGAATTGTGAAGTTGATTAAAACTAAGAATTACATCGGTCACACTTGTCATGGACTCCAGTAGGCGATTTCCACTCTCCTTCCTGTCCTCTACTACAATCTCCCATCTCCTCCTCAGACCTGTAGCATCCAGGCCTCTCTTCCCTAACTACAATCCCTGAGGATCCCTCCAAACCTTGCTGCGGATTCAGCTTTCCTCGCTCCCTCATCCCTTTGTGTCAGCCATCTGTATTCAGAAATACTCTCTGCCACACATCCACAGTGGCCATATTTGGCAGGGATGCACCTAAGTGAATCACACTATCCTTCCTGTCCTTCGTCTTCAGCGTCACCCTCAGCCAAAGAACAACTTCTTACAGGTACCTCTCCTCCAACCTAAATTCCATTTACTGAAGACTCCAACTCTTGGGTCATACCCAGGGTCCCCCAGCTCTTTCATCCCTGTCTCTCCAGACAACCTACTGACAGAACCCCCTCTTCCCATCACACTTCCATTTCCCTGGGAACCCTACTTCAAGGTGTGAACAAATTCCCCTTAGCTCTTTCCTGATGCTCCGCCAGCCTTTTCTACTAGCAGACCTCTCTTCCTCTCTGCCACCCACTGACCTGAGAAAGCACCCTTTATCAGGCAGCATACAGCCATCACACATTCCTAAGATCCAGAGAGGGCAACAGAAATCAAGGAATGGAACAACCACCTAATAAAGACAAAACAAGATTCAACACCTAAAATCACCTCACAAAACCAGGTTGTCACAAAACCAGATGCCTAGATACTAGTACAAAAACACAGTAATGGCCAAGACGACGTATCTCTAATCAGAACCCTGAGAACTGTAGTAGAGCTGAAGAATAAGACAAAGAATTGAAAATAGCAATTATGAATATGTTTCCAAGGCCTTTAAAGAGGATTATGAATAAATCCCTAAATGAAACCTGGGAAAACACAAAGAGTAGAATGAAGTATGAAAACAGTTCAAGACATGATAGTATAAACAGAATCACTACAGAAAACTCAGACTGACATGAAAATTTAGGAGGTCAAACAAAAACCTCAGAGGCAAGGTTTATACTCACCAACACAGTACAAGACAGGGAAGACAGAATCTCAGGTAGAAGACAAGGTAGAAAAAATGGGTATCTTGGTCAAGAAAAAAATGTTAAATCTAAGAAACTCCAAGAACAAAAATTCCAAGAAATCTGGGACACTATGAAAGACCAAATCTCTGAATAACAGCAATAGAGGAAAGAAATGAAACCTAGCTCAGGGCACAAGAAATATTTTAAACAAAATCACTGAATAAAAATTTTCCTAACCTAAAAAAGGAGATGCCAATCAAAGAAGCATCTAGAATACTAAATAGACAAGATCAAAAGAAATTCCCCACAACACATAAATTTCAGAACATTTATCATACAGAACAAAAGATGAATATTAAGAGCTTCAAGAGAAAAAGACCAAGTAACATATAAAGACAAACCCATTAGAATAACACAGCTCTAAAGAGACCACACATGCCAGCCCAGACTACTATGTCCAGCAAAAATTTTAATCACAATAAACAGAGAAGGAAAAACATTCCATGATTAGATGGATGGATGGATGGATGGATGGATGGATGGATGGATGGATGGATGGATGGATAAATGAATAAATAAATAAGCAAGCAAGTAATGCCTATATACCAATCCAGTTCTAGAGAAAGCACTAGAATGAAAACTTCAACCTGATGAGGTTACTCACACCCAGGAAAACAGTAATAATCTCAGACCAGCAAATGAAAATGGGGGGGAAATCCACACTACCAAAACAAAATAATGGGAATCAGCACTATTCATTGATAACTCTCATTATCAGTAGTTTCTATATCCCAATAAGAAGATACATCTAGACTAACAGACTACTACAGAGACACTTGCTCAAACACGTTCACTGCTGCTCTGTTCATAATAGCAAGAAATTGGAAACACCCTAGAAGTCCATCAACAGATGAAAGGAATAATATTTAGCCATTACAAAAACAAAACAAAACAAAAACAAACAAAAAACTGAAATCATGAAATTTGCAGGTAAATAGATGGAGCTAGAAAAGAAACAATCCTTAGTGAAATAACCCAAACCCCAAAAGACAAAATATGGTATGTATTCTCTTTTATATGGATGCCAGCTTTTAAGCATTCAAAAGGTATGCTAGTATCTGAATAACTAGGCTTAGGTATAGAGTAAGGAACTACAGAGATGGAAAGATCTCCCAAGGCCAGGGAAATAGGATGCATAGAGAGAAATGGGATAGACTGGATGGGAGGATTAAATGGAGTTGGGGAGAGAAAGAAGGAACGAGAGGGAATGTAGGGCAGGACAGCTAACACCAAGGGCCATTTGAGGCGATATAGAAACCTATTACAGGAGAAGCTTCTTTAAATACATATGAAAAAAATCTAAACAGAGTCACCAAACAATGGGAGGAAACAAAGTCCCAACTAGACATCTCGCTCCACCAAGTGAAGCCTCCAATGCCAAGAATGGGTTACATCTAATTGAGTTGTTGGCCAAAGGGGCCCGAGGAAACCCACAGGCTATTGCCAAAGCTATTTCTTTCTACAAACTAAGTAAGGGCCCACTGCTGAAAACAACACTTACTTCCACATCTCAATGAACACAGAGAAGTTAAGCGGGTACCTAATTAGAACCTTCACCCGTACTGACTGGTGTTCATGGTACTGGAAGGTACTTGGCATACTACTGGAGGAGAAAGATATACTACCAACCCTTCAATCTGCAATAGTGACCTGCCTGTAAAATATGCTGGTGCAACAGTGTCACAAACCAACCATTATCTGATTGGATTTAAGGCCCACTCTGCAAGATGGAACCCATGCCTGACACTGCTAGGTGGCCAAGAATCTGAGATTAGGAGAACATGGACTTAGAGGAAAATCAAGTACTATTGTTCTGCTAAAGGAAAGTGGCAGAAAAATGGATCAGGGAAGTCCACATCATGATACCCAGGAAACATGTAATGCCTGTGATAACTGGTTTTCTCCCTTTATTCCATGGGGCCTCCAAATGGCTTTCTGGTTTTTGCCTGTCATTCCAAGTGGCCCTCCAGCATAATGGGATGATGATACACACACATTCAGGGCAAGTCTCCACCCTTCAGCTAATCCTCTCTGGAAATACCCTCAAATATACACTCAAAGGTTTATGTTCTATTTCCTTGGTGCCTCTCTATCCCAGTAAGATGACAGTTAAGAGTTAGTAGCAAACTTTACTAGAGAATCATCCACTTCAAAAGAGAGTTAACAAAAACCTATATTCATTTTTTATCAGACACAAAGGATAAATATGGATATGCTATTTCTTTAGCTGAAATATTTACAAAGATGAAGACAATGACACAAGAAAAAAATAACAAGTAAATAATTAATAGAGGCAAATGCAACAAAAACTAATAAAGAAGAAAATGAAGGGGAAAAAAGAAAATAACCAGAAAGATAAGAGCTGTCAGTCCATTCCAAAATAAGTTCATTTTAGTTTTCTAAAAAATAAAAAATATATTAAATGTTAAAAATTAATTTAAGAATATTAGTAGCTTTCCAACTTCAAAAATATTTTCATAATTGTTTCTAAAAGAAGGACTCATTCTGTAGTCTTTACTGGCTTGGAATTTGGATGTAAACACGAGGCTGTGATCTAACTTACAGAGATCAGCCTGAATACTGAGTATTTTTATTCTAAATAACAAATGACTCTACCAGTATAGCACAGGAAAAACAAGCTTCAACTTATAAGGGTAAAATGCGGGAGACTTACACTTTCCAAAATACATTTTTATAACATTTGAATTTTATACAGCATTTACTGTTTTAGTACTTTTTGTTGAGTAATAAGACTTATGAAAAATGTCTTGAAGATTAAAAAAAATCTAAATCTGACTGGCTACTGGATTTAAATACAATGAATTCACATTTACTTCTAAGTATCTATCTGTCTCTACATAATAAGAGGAATAGATTGAAAAAGAGGCTTTACTTAATACTTTGTTTTGGGCTTCTACTGCATATACCATTACATGAGCTGGAAGAGAATTCAGGAATTTGAACCATGAATGGAATCTGAGATTGTAGGAAAGAGTAGAAGAATAAGCACAAATAAATAATAAGCAAACATGAAAATTTATTAGCAAATTCAAACCAAAAAATGCCTTATAAATACATAACGACACATTTTATTTTCCTTGAGAATGGAAGAAGATAGGACTTTTATTTCTTAGCCTAATCTACCAAACTCTGGAATTCACTGTAAAAGAATGAAAACAGGAAGCCTACTACTTAAAAAGAGATCTAAATAGCTAAATGAAAATTTTCAATTAACTTAAATGTGATTATTAAATATAAGCTCTGTGTAAAAAAATTATTATTGTTCTACCTACCTGACAAAAGCACCAGATTAGTTTCTACTACACTATATCCAGTCTAGAAATACATTTAAAGTACAATTTTAATATTTTATTTAATCCACAAATTACTTTACCTGTTGCTGTTTTATCTCGAAATTCTTCAAGTTTTGTCAAAGTTGCTGAAGTGAGTTGTTCTAGGTGGACATCTTTTGGAGGTCTGAAGAACTCCACTATACTATTGACTGTCCTCTGTTAAAATAAGCACCACTAACATGAAACACAAACTCAAAGCAAATGAAAATACACTCAAACTTAGTAATACAGAAAATGCTTACTGCATCATAAATTATCTCTAAAGGTTCAGCCTCTATGATGCACCTCTGAGCAACGGTTTCATCTAAAGGATTTGTTTCGAAAGTAATCTGGAAGAGTGACATATCATCCAATGAAGACAGTAGGTGGGGTTTTTTTGAATTATCTGGTAAACCAGTAATATGAAATGAATCAATCTTGGTTTCAAATCTGTATAAAAGAAAAGGAGTTAGGAGTCAATATAATTTTAAATAATTTGTCAAACTGGGAAATTATAAAACATAGTAAAGACATTTTTCTTTGCATTTCCTATAACTCAGATCATTTAAGAGAAAAATATATAATTCCTATGAATTTTAATGGATTACTTCACTAAGAGCCATATTCATGCTAAATTTTATATTAAAATGCTATGATAGCTAGTATTTGGTATCTGCACTTGAAGAGGGGCATATAACCTAAATTTAAAGAGGTAACATTATAAAATACTTATAGGAATATATAAGATATTCATTGTACCCTTGGTTAAGCAAAACTTCTTGGATATACTAAAATGCATACATAACAAACTAAGTCTAAGTAAATCAAAGTAGGTCACAATTTAAAAAAAATTGCTACAAGAGATATAATAAAAAGAACCTGTACCAAATAGAAAAAAATGAGATTATTTTACCTGTAAGGGTAAGGGTGTAGCTGAGTGGTTACAAAACTTGCCTAGAATGTGAAGTATCCTGGGTTCAATCCTTAGCACCCCCAAACCCATACATACATGTATACATACCTATACATACATATACATACACACACACACGTACATACATACATATATAAAATCTTGGGGAAAGGCTATAGTTTAGGTGTAAATACTTGCCTAGCATAAACATAGCCCTGAATTTGATCCCCACCAGAGAGAAAAAGATGAAAAAAGATATATAACAAGAATGCATAAAGAACTGTTAAGAACTCCAATCAAGACATATCAAATACAAAGGGAGAGAAAGCTTAAAGGTCATTTCTCCAAACAAGGTATGAACATGAACATAAAATGGACAAATACAGAAAAAAGTCTAATGCTGGGGAATGTCTTTCTGTATGCTGTGAATATATGTTGTTTCCATTGATTAATAAATAAGCTGCATTGGCCTATGGCAAGGCAGCCTAGAAGCAGGCGGGAAATCCAAGAAGAGAGAGACACAGAAAGAGAAAGGCGGAGTCTGAAGAGACACCAGTCACTACAGAAGGAGAAGCAAGATGCCAGCAGACCAGTAACACCACGGGAATGTGGCAAAACATGGATTAAAAATGGGTTAATTTAAGATGAAAGAGCTAGCTAGCAAGAAGCCTGCCATAGGCCATACAGTTTGTAAATAATATTAAGCCTCTGAATGATTAAAAGTGGCTGCAGGACCGTGGGGCCAGGTGGGACTGAAGAAACTTAGCACTACAGTCTAAAATCATTAATCATCAATAAATAGAAATTAGCCCCACGCTGAGATACCACTTTTTATTAAGATAGCATAATCAGAAGAACAGATAATAGCTAGTATTGTGGAGATACGGAGAAATTGAAAATTTCATTCACTGGTAGTAGGAATGTAAAATGTGCCTGCTTTGAGAAATTGTCTGGTAGTTCCTCCTGAAGTTAAACATTAACAGTTACCACAAGACAATAAATCTACTCCTAGGTACATAACCCCAAAATTTAAAACACATATACAAATAAAACTTTGCCCATGTTCATATCAAGCATTCATTGTAGGCCGATGATAGAAGCACTCAGTTATCTGTCAGTTACAGAACTGTCACATAAAATATGGTTCAGCCAAATAATAGAATATAGGCAATAAAAAATAATTACAAGTTCATTTTATGTAAATGAAACCTAGAGATATTATGCTAAGTGAAAAAAGGAAAACAAACAAACTGGTCAGTGAGCTCCTAGGATCCACCTGCTGTCTCCACTGGAGTTACAGGGACATGCATTCACACCTTTTTTTTGTGGGTTCTGGAGATTAGAACTTAGGTCCTTGTGCATACATATCAAAAGCTCTCATCTACTGAGCCATCTCCCTAACCCCAGAATAAAGAAAAAGAAAAAAAGGCAAAGAAGTTAGTTGTCAGAGACTAGGAAAGAAATCACTCGGAAGGGACTGCCACTAAAATATATACAGTTTCTTCATAGTGTGTTGTAATGTCTGAAATTATATTCAGGTGGCAGCTACATAACCTTGAACATTATCAATGTAAAAAATCCATATGTAATATAGTTGCAAAAACCCAATAAATTATATGCTAAATACATAAGTTACAGGTATATGAACTGGTTCTCAATAAAATTATCAAACTATACCACGCATGGTGGTGCACACCTGTAATCTAGGAATTGAGGGGCTTGAGGCAGGAAGATTCAGAATTCAAAGACACTCTATCTCAAAAAACAGAGAGGGTTAAGGAAGGAAAAAGACAGGAGAAAAAGTGGCAAGAAAGAGGAGGGGAATGTTTTGAAAAAAAAAAAGGGGGGGGGGTAGCCCAGATTAAAAGCTGTATTTTGAAAGTGTTAAGTCCTAAGTGAATGTATGTTGTTCACAAGATCCAGCTATGCCAAGGACGTTAGCGTCAATCCGTGGGAAAACGACAAAGCCCATTGCTCCTCCACGTTGGGCGGGGGTGGCTACAGCTCAGACGAGTGGCAAAGCTCTCTCTGCTCCATGTTCTGATTTTCTTTCTCCCCTTGGGTTTGCAGCCTGTAGACTACTCTGCTACAGAAACTGCTACTGCTAAGGTTAGGTAAACCTGCCTTCTTATTCCACTGTATATGGTATCTCTGCTCCTTTGTTTAACTGCAAGCAATACCCACCTCTCTGTTCAAACTGTATATAATATATGCACTAAGTTTCTGGGGTGCTGCAGTTTCTCCATCAAAGAGCCCTGTCCTGCCAATCCCAGCTTGTCTGTCTGTCTGTGTTTGTCTTTTCTTCATTCCCTCACCACCCCAGTCACGTCTGTCCCTAAAGCTATGCTGGAAATGGCAACATTTGTTGTTTATTTCTGTATGGTCAAATACTACTTTTTAATTTTTCTTTAGTGTTCTTCTATGTTTTATTAACATGTTACTTTCTACTGAATATAATACATTAATAACTCCAAAAAATTTAAAAAATTCCATACCACAGGGGAAAGTCTAAGTCCCTGAACACACAGAAGAGTGCATTAAATCACAGCACCAAGGGCTGTAAAGTCTGCAACCTCAACTCCAACCTTAAAAGGGAAACTTTCTAAGGCAAAAGCTGAAAGCTGTACACCTTGTTTTTTTGAGACAAGGTCTCTCATTGGCACTGAGGGCTCACCAATTCAACAGGGCTGGATGGGCAGTGAGTTTCAGGGATCCTCCATGTCAACTTCTGCAGCACTGCTGCTACCACACCCAGCTTTCTACAAGGGTTTTGGGAATCAAACTCACACCCTCATGCTTGTGCAGCAGACATTACCAACTAAGCTGTTTCCCCAGCACCACCTACTATGCTTGGTATTGTTGTTGCTTTGTGTGCTTTTAAAATTATTGACCAGTTTGAGAACTCTATTACTGGCATAGTGAAGTCTTATCCTACACAAAATGTTTCAAAGTTAACCTATAATTAAAATATTCATGTTGTTAAAATGACCCTACAAAAATTTTAGTGTCCTCACAAAATAAGGCAAATTTTTCTATGTTTAAACACCAGAACCATATGCAATGGGCCAGGATGTTCGTGGTACAACATATGTGTGAAAACCTTGATAAGCTGAACAAAGACATGGATGAAGCCTCACTTCCAGCCTATGAGTCTTTGGCTACATTCTTGTCAGGTCACATTCTAGTCACTAAAAGAGCACATGACATAATTGTGACATTTAAAGTCACCACTGTGCCACCTGTCAACTGATCCAAGCTAGAAAATTTGTACTCCTAGGCTTCACAAAGTGGTCCTCCTCCCCTGCCCTCATGAAATAGCCTGATAAAGAAGAGAGAGAGTGAGAGAGAGAGAGAGATAAGCTGAGTATCCACCTTTCATAATATGCTTAGAACCAGATTCCAGATTTTGGGGGGATTTTTGAATATTTGTGTATAGATGATGTGGTCTCTTTGGGATTGGACCCAGATCTAAGCATGAATTTATTTATACTTTATATATTCTTCACATATATAGTCTAAAGGTAATCGTATACAATATTTTTAGTGTGCCTGTGTTTTTAACTGCAATCCATCACATCAAGTCAGGTGTGGAATTTTCCTGTCAATAGTCAAAGCGTTTGAAATTCTATGTTTTAGATTCAGATTAGTGCTATTTAACTTGTGAAAGAAAATAAATTTATACTTACTTTATGGCTTGTGCTCCTGGTCTTTGCACAATCAAAGTACTAAGGCCTTCTACTACAATGTCTACCAGCTCTGGCGTTTGGTGATTTTCTCTCAGAACAATAGACATACTTTTCAAGTGAACAAAAAGCTTCGAGGCTTCAAACTAGAGAAGATCCATAATAAAATAGAGGTGAGGATGAGGGGTAGAAATAAATAAAACAATCTTATTCACGTAATTCCTTTATTCTCAAATCCAGGGATACTTTTAAAACAATCCTTCATTTACCAAAGAATCACTACAATAACCCTAAAAATTAAAAGAATATTTTTATTCATATTTTTGGAATTAAGGTAATGCTCTATTTATAGACCCCCAAGAAAGACCACAGAAAAAAATCAGTAACATAAAATTTCTGAAAGAATTACAGCAGGCACATCTAACATTAAAAGATATAAAGCAAGAAAATATCTTACTGTTTTTGGCAAGGTTGGATCAACTGCTGTTTCACTATAACCAATCGCTTCATAAAGTAAAACCTTTTCTTCAGGTGTCAACATTTCTTCAAGAACTATAAATCATAAATAAGTGTTTTATGGTCTTATTACTAACAATATAAAAACAAATATAATTTACCTGGCTTTATAGAAAAACCAAAATGGATTTTGTTTTATTTAGAGTGTGTGTGTGTGTGTGTGTGTGTGTGTGTGTGTGTGTGTGTGTGTGCATGCACATAACAGAGTGTATAGAGATCAGCAGATAATTTTAAGAAGTTGATTCTCTGCCACTACATGGGACCCAAGGATCAAATTCAGACTGCCAAATCTGGAAACAAAAACCACTCGGACATCTTGCCAGCCCACAAATTTCACTGTTACTGTAATACCTTTTACAAATAATAACTATTAGATTCATGTTGGCAATTTTAGAAATGATTCTTAAAGTAAGTTATTAACTGAAATTTTAGCAATATAATTTTTTCAGTCTCTGTATTAAGCAAGAACTTACTGGCACTATGTTAATCATTACAAAGTAGTGGATAAACTATCCTAATTTTCTCTCAATGTACAGATGGATAAAACAGATTTAGCACACCTAACGTAGCCACACTACCAAAAAGTGTTAAGACCAAGATGTATCATATGTCAAATCCCTAACCCTCCAAAGCTGTGATCTTCATTATTTGGGTAAAAATCAAAAGTCTTGACTGGGTACAACAGCATGTTGTCTGTAATCCCAGCTAGTCATGGTCTGAGTCAGAAAGACAGGGAGATTAAACTCAGCTATGGCAACACAGAGCAACCTCACAGCAAAACAAACAAACAAAAGCCTGTTTACTTAAAATGATTAAGAGTTGAGGCAGCAAAGTGGTACAGTGCATCCCCGAGTATAAGCAAGGCTCTTGGCTTACTCCACAGCACATACACACATACACATCCCAAAAAGAGAAGAAAGAAAAAAAAAATCTTTCCAAGAACCAACTTCAAGAAAAATTTCCAGTGACTTAAAGCATTCTGTGATTTATATTTACCTATTACCACACCACATGTGCTGCACTGAGTGCTCCCAGTATAAAGCTTTTCTGCAGCATCATGATTATTTGAACTATTTATAAACACATATTTGAAAATAACAATCATTTTATAATTTTGATAATAAATTAAACAATTTATCATTATGAATACATACTTATTGATGGGGGAATGTCTTTCTGTATGTTGCAAATATGTGTTTCTCTGATTGGTTGATAAATAGAGCCATTTGGCCTATGGCAAGGCAGCTTAGAGGCAGGCAGGAAATTCAAAAGGAGAGACAGGAAGAAGGGGGGTGGGGGGACACGGAGATGGGACAAGCCAGCAAGCCCCGCAAGGAGCAACATGTAATGGGACGCAGTTAAGCCATGGAACTTGTGGCGATACATAGATTAATATAATAGTTATGGGCTAATTTAAGATATAAGAGCTAGCAAAAAGCTTGAGCCATGGCCAATGCATTTATAATTAATATAAGCCTCTGTGTGTTTACTTGGGGGACGCGAGTGGGAGAGATCTGACCCGACCACCGGCAGGCCGGGACACAGGAAATCTTCTGGCTACAATTTTTTGAAAAACTTTATGATTATGCACTTGATGATTAACTATACTAATGTAAAATGAAAAGAACATACTTCCAGGTTTAACTTCTAGTGGTTGTTTAGCATTTGATTCTGACCAAGTCCACAGCCAGCTAAACCATCCTGCATTATCCTCTGGATCTTTTACTCCTTCTTTGTATATCTTGTATCCAGCTTTCTTTACCTAAAATAAGTAAGTTTTCCAATAGATGACACATTATCCTCGGTTAAGCAATCAAAAGAAATGGAAGCAGGATATTTCCAAAATGAATCTATTTTGAGTTGAATAAATGTAGATACTAACAACATAACACGGTAACTATAACATTTACCAAACAAGACTTTGGAATAACACATGATTCTACCTGTGGCATAAAAAGATTCAGAAATTGCAGGCAGTGGGTATTAGCTTTGCATCTACATATGAACTATGGAATTTTCATAGGCTCAATTTTATTTACAAATAATTTTGTTTTATTTAAACAAGTGTTAGAAAAACTTCTATCAAGTTTTTATAACACACAAAAGGCACATTTGAACTCTTCATAAAACAGTACTTTGAACAATATTAATAATATTACCTGTCATATCAATACATTTGATTTATTTTTTTAATTTAATGATAATCTGAAATTACCTCAACTTCTGACTGTTGTCTAGCTATGGTTATATTAAAAACATCCAAGGTTTTCTCCAACTCCTGAAAATATAAACAAAAAAAAGTGTTAACTGTAGAGTAATTTTACATATTCAACTTTAGAATATAAGCTACTACACTACGGAAATACGGTGGAAAACAAAAAAACAGACCACCATCAATATGTTATCTCTTACATTCTAGGATGCAATGTTTCCTTATATAAACACACACACATACAGAAGCTTGGGAAATAGAACAAAGTAACTTGTAGACAGAGTAATCATCCCTATCAGGAATATAGTTATCATCTCTATAAATATAGTTAGAGATACATTCAAAAAGATACATAAATGCACTCTTTAAAATGTCTTTCATCCAGGTTTTAATTACAAAGATAAACCTATCAGAACCATTTTTAATTAATAATGTACTCCTTCATCTTATATGTACAGTTTATATCATTATTAAGATATCTCAGCAAGTAGGCTTACATGTACTTGAAATCTGTTAAAAACTACTCTAACTTGTCTGCTTTTTCAAACTGTACACTTATGGACAAAAAGCTGAGAGGAGCTATACTTCTATCACATCTCTGCCTGCCCAGGATTACTGTCAAGTTTTAGGTTCAAACTTTTACCTCCAAAAAAAGCAACTATGACTTACTATTAGTCTACAAAACAGCACAACTCAGAATTGTGCTATCCAGTATACTTAGAGGATTCTGGTTAAGACCATAACTAAATAAGGAAATATGAAAGCACCCAAAAGGCCTCTAGACCCAAAAATTCCTCATTACTCCTTGTCTTCAGGAAGTCTTATACCTTAAAACTGAAAGAAAAATGTAAAAATTCAATCTTTTCAGAATTGTCCACTAGAAATTCATCTAGACTCTGAATGGCTACACCACTTTCAAGAAGCTAGTTAGCCCTGATCTGTTCAAACTATACTTTACTTGTTTTTGAAAAAAGTTCCTTTTAGACTATGCCATAAGGCTAAAAGACTAATATAAAAGTATTATAGCTCAAGGCAGATAATTAAACATGTTACTGATAAAGACTAGAGGTACTAACAAACTTAAGATACAAATTATCTGTACTGGCAGAAAATCAGGAAAATTCACATAAGGGTGGTGAACTAAGGTACAGAGAGAAAACAGGACAGGTGGCTGAGCAGGGACATACAGGCACATATATAAGAAAGAGCTTACAAGAACAGAGAAACTCCACTAATGCACAGTAAGACGATGACAACAGAAACATCATCTACCAGATCAACAGAGAAGTTTAGAAGTGATACAGCAATCACTTTTGAGACTTACAAAAGATATAACATGAAGCTTCATATTACAGTGTATATGAACCCAAATCCTTTTGAACTGAAAAAAATCTAAATTTCAAAAGCTCACTGGGGAATGTCACCAGGACCTTTATTACACAGCTAAAGAGTAAAAGCACAAAAATATCCAAATAAAAGAAACAGAATATGATCAGTAAAAAGCAGACTAAGTAATTAAAAAGTAGCAGTAACTAAAAACTGGGAAGAAGGGCCACAGAGGTGGCTGAGCAGGTGAGGGTGCTTGCCACCAAGCCTGACTAACTGAACTCACATAATAGGAAGGAAAATGGGACTCCAAGTTATCCTCTGACCTCCCTTCACAAACCACAGTGAGCATGCACACACAAACACAAATATTAAAAAAAAAAAAAACCACTAAGGAGAAATTATGCACAGCAAAGTACTCAATGATTGTTTTAAAATGCTAACCTCCAAAGACATGAGAATTTCAGGAGATGGCTTCTTACTTGTTAACTTTTTCTTATACAATTCTCTATATTGTTTCATTTTCTGTCTATGGTCTCTAATATGCTTCCATGACCACATCCGTAAACGGGGACAAACATTTACTTCAAGAATACCGTGTATAGCATAAGTCCACCTATTAAAAAAAAAAAAAAAAGACCCCATACTTACACCCAAATCAACAATACCAAAACAACTGAATTTGTTTTCTCTAACATGGGTAACTACAATAAGGAGACTATGGAAACAGTATTCTATCAGAACACTCTACTTACAGCAATATTCCATTAATTATTACTACATCTTCCAACATATAAAACATTCAATTTTGTTAAAAAATTTAGTTCTGCACAAATTAAGGCATAATTGGAAAACTAGTCAATAATTATAGAAATAGTTACCTTAAAAAGTCCTACAAATTCTAATAACTGGACTATAACTTAAAAAAGAATAACAAAATTTTTAAATTTGAAAATGGGGTAACATGGATAAGCCTCCCCAAACCATCTCAGTTACTAAAATTCAAGCTGAGTTAATACAGGTCTAATGAGTCAAATAGGGAAGTCTGGGGGTGAAAAAAAGACAGGGTTAGGGGTGAGGGGGTGAAACACTGCTAGAAAACAAACCAAGGTAAGTTTTCATTATTTCAAAAATAATGATCCTTCTACAATACATGAAAACTACAGTATTTCAAGATTTCTAGTTGTAAATTACAGTTTGAAGAATTTCTTGAGTCAATTCACTAAAACATAAAGGGAATAACATATATTCCTAGCCCCAAATCAGTTTGCACCAAATCTTAGAATAGCTTTAAAAAACATGGTATATTTTGGTTTTGTGATGCAGTCTTAAGTACTGGAAATAGTAAACTTAGTTAACACTGTAGAAAAC
Source organism: Peromyscus aztecus (assembly GCA_902168405.1). Lineage (NCBI taxonomy): Eukaryota > Metazoa > Chordata > Mammalia > Rodentia > Cricetidae > Peromyscus > Peromyscus aztecus. Next base: position 26,619 of record CABHPQ010139707.1, on the reverse strand, counting down.
TTTCAAAACAACCAAAGCATTTACCATTCTTTAGCATGGTAGTGAAGAGGCACATCGGGCTTGAATTTTCTGTATGGCAGGTTCTGTGTCATCATGTCAACTGACTCGAGAAGCTCCATGAGACTGAAATACTAGAGAAACACAGGTAAAGCCTTTCAATGTTTCAAGGTTCCTGTTCACTATTGAAGGCAAAAGTTAAATTATTGAGTTTTTAAGGGACTGCTTATATAACTATGAATTTCATAAAACACTTAACTTTGCTTTTATCAAACAATAACTCACAATCTAAACGTCATCAAAGAAAATCACCTGTGGTTTATTAAACTCAATCACTATGGTATGTAACTCAACCTCCAGGTTTATTTTGGGGTCAGAAAAGTCAAAATCTGATCGCCGGTTCATCTGAAGTTTGGCATTAGCAGATATAGGTCGAAAAACTGGAAAATAATACAAATTAAAAAAAATTAGAGTTCTACTTCAAACATGTCCAAGCACTAAAGAGATCAACTAGAAATACTTCTTTGCACCTCTTTCACAGGCTCTCCACAGTCCCAAACATCCACACTGCTCAGAGTCTTGTTAGACAAACTCTTCATAAATTAGTAGAGAATTAATTTTAATTCTAGATTTAATTTAATTTTAAAGAATATTAGAAATGTTAAGACTATATCATTGATTCAACTGTATAATTTCTCTGTAAATGTTCTCCTTTCAATTTGCATAAATAGGTGGGAGAAAATGAATTCGTCCAGAATTATCTGCTTGGATCGAATGATAGAGCAAAAGTAATAAATGTGCAGAGGGAGAGCAGTGACAGTATAATCTATACAAGGATCAAATACTGAATTATAATCTAAGTTGTATATAAAGGTAATATAATATGCTTGTATTAACCACCTCAAGAACATCTTTTATACATATATTTAACATAAATATTGTTAGAAAACAAATCAATACTTGAACATTATGGACTTTAAAAAAAAAAATCACTGATCTGCCACCTCCCCTCACCCTTCACCTTTGACTTGTCTCTTCAGTTCCAATCTTACACTGCTAAAACTAAGGTTTTTATTTATTTCTTCCTTGTTTTTAATAGATATAAACATAGAAATTATACTATTAATGGGATCCATGTGCTGTTCTCACATATGTATACATCACAATTATACATTGGTATAATAATTTAAAATTTCAATGTATTTTTCCTCACTTTAAAAAAAAACTATTTGGGATGGGGGTGGGGGGGTGGGAATGCTCAGCAAGGCTAAGAGAGAATATCAGATCCTTTAGAGACAAAGTTACAGACATTTGTAAGTCGCCCCACATGGGTGCTAGAATCCAAACTCTAGTCCTCATGGCTAAAGAGCAAGCATTCTTAATCAGGCTAAGCCATTTCTCTAGCCTCACTTTTCAGCTTTCTAAAATACACATGTTGTTACCTATAATCAGTCTACTGTGGAAAAATACTCCAGAACCTTTTGCTCCAACTAAATATAACTTCATACCCAGTGATGATCCTTTCTTCATTTCTTCTCCAATTCTACTCTCTTATCAATTATTTTAACCATGCCCTCAACAAGTTTGCCCTTCGTACTATATCAGTACTTGCTCAGCAAAACCCAACTCCACACCTGGACCTAACAGCACATATGGCTAGAAAAGAAAAGATCACAAAACAATCATAGTCACTATTCTCACTTTAATACTGTAAATATTAAGTGAATTCTTAATGCTATGAGGGCAGGGGGGAATCACACAGCACTCCCTGTGCCTGTGTTTACCCTGCTAAAGACCCATCATCAATTTTTAAATTTTGTTTTATGGTTGACTTATTTGTGTCTATTGGCACTGACCAAATAAATCCATAGCACAGCCTGTTCTTGATGGCCAGTTAGCCAAGAATGATTTTTCCACTTTTAAAGGGTTGTTTCAAAGAAACAGGGGATATGTGTCAGATTATCTATGGCCTTCAAAATGTAAAATATCTGACGACATGACCCTTTAGCGTGTCTAACCTACTCTAGGCCCAATGGTTTTCAAACCTGAGAACTCATCACAATCACCTGTAGAGCTTATTACACTCTCTAATGCCAAGCCTCACACGAGGGAGTCAGATTCAAAAGGCCCTCGAGAGGTCTAGAAATGTGCATTTCAAACAACCTTCCAAGTGATGATAATGCTGCTAGTTTGAACCATACTTCAAAAACAATGCTGGATTCAGTCCACTCTTCTACACCACTATTTCATAGTTTCTTCAAATGCCTTCAGTACCTAAGATGTTTTAAAAATGCCATGCATACATAAGCTGAAGAAAACTCCATTAACTCCTATTACCGTCTCTCTTGATCCAGTCAATACCAAGACTCTTCTCTTACAACAAAAATGTCTTAAAGATGAACTGATTATGTCCTGTCCCTAAAAAAACTCTACATTTATGTAACAGATGCCAACCCCTTCTCCCACATCAATCCAGAAATCCTCCTAAATATCTTGCATCATTAATTTTTCATGTTCTACTTGATCATTCCTAGCTCAGCATATAAAGAAGTATTATCTCTCCCATTAACTAGAAGGAAAGGAAAGAAGAAGATGGAGAAAACATGGAGGAATGACCCAGACCAGTCCTCCTTGCCTCCCTACAAGGATGCAGCTATCAACTTATGAACATCAAATTCACTTTTCAATGCTTGCTTTAAAAAGGAAAACAAAACACAACAGTTTTTGGGCACTAGTATTTTAGTATATTTTTCCCTTTACCAGCAGGTCTAGTGCTATGTTAAGAGAATCAACAGGAGTTACACTGTCAAGAACCCCAGTGTACTCATTTAACAGGCTTCTACAAGGGCAAAGTTCACTAACACCTAGCCCTGATATAAGATGGCTTCTCCGGCTTCTGGTTCCTACTGCACAAAGGACTTCTTCAGCATCAGCCTTTTGTACTGCACAGCAGCCAAGGCAGTCCTGTCCTACATTGAGCATAGACAGGAAGATGCATCTTCATGAGTCTCATCAGTTAGAGTTGGATTTCTAACAAGTTTTGCTAACACAATAGTATAGAGACATTCTGAACCTCAACAATGTTCATGTCATTTTCAACATGGTCTGGGTTTTAGTCCTGCCAGGCAGAGGGTCTTCTTTAGAAACTTATCCTTAGTTCATGTGTTTCCATTCATTTGGCTATTTGTCCCTGTGCTTTATCCAACCTTGGTCTCAACAAGTCTCGCTCATATAGACCCTCCTCTTTCTCACTAATTGGACTCCCAGAGATCCACCCGGGGCCTAGCCGTGGATCTCTGCTTCCAGATCCCTCAGTAATTGGATGGGGTTTCTAGCACGACAATTAGGGTGTTTGGCCATCCCATCACCAGAGTAGGTCAGTTCAGGCTGTCTCTCTCGACCACTGCCAGCAGTCTATTGTAGGGGTATCCTTGTGGATTTCTGGGGACCTCTCTAGCACTTTGCTTCTTCCTATTCTCATGTGTTCTTCATTTATCATGGTCTCCTATTCCTTGTTCTCCCTCTCTGTTCTTGATCCAGCTGGGGTCTCCCGCTCCCCCAAGCTCTCTTTCCCTCGACCCTCGCCCTTCATTTCCCCCACTTATGTCCAGGCTGTTCATGAAGATCTCATCCATTTCTCCTTCATTGGGTGATCCCCATGTCTTTCTTGGGGTCCTGTTTTCCAGGTAGCCTCCGCGAGAAAGAGGAGGGTCTATATGAGCGAGAATTGTTGAGACCAAGGTTGGATAAAGCACAGGGACAAATAGCCAAATGAATGGAAACACATGAACTATGAACCAATGGCTGAGGGGCCCCCAACTGGATCAGGCCCTCTGAATGGGTGAGACAGTTGATTGGCTTGATCTGTTTGGGAGGCATCCAGGCAGTGGGACCGGGTCCTGTACTCATTGCATGAATTGGCTGTTTGAAACCTGGGGCTTATGCAGGGTCGCTTGGCTCAGCCTGGGAGGAGGGGACTGGTCCTGCCTGGACTGAGTCTACCAGGTTGATCTCAGTCCTCGGGGGAGGCTTTGCCCTGGAGGAGGTGGGAATGGGAGGTGGGCTGGGGGGAAGGGGGAGGTGGGAGGGGGGAGAACAAGGGAATCCGTGGCTGATATGTAGAACTGAATGGTATTGTAAAATAAAATAAAATAAAATAAAATAAAATAAAAAGAAACTTATCCTTAGCTCAAACATAGGGTTCATTCCTTTCATACTATTCCTACATCTGCATTCTTTCTACTTTTTACCAGCCAATCCTGATATTCCAATCCCCTTTTACAGTTACTAATTATATTCTTTCTTCAATACTCTAATACACAGAAAATATAATTCAAATCTAAATATATTTGAGAATCATAAACATGTTAGTTATCTGACCTCATATTTTCTCTGAGAAAGAATTAAGAATAAAAACAACTTCAAAATAATGAAAATAAGATTTTGGCACAAAGGACTGGGCATGTAGCTTAGTAACAAAGTGACTGCCTGGGATCAATCCCCAGCACTGTAAACAAAAAACAAAGACAATAACAAAACCGCCAGAGCTGGCAAAAGTGCCAGGTGGGGAAATTATGAAAAGGTTACAGAGCATACATAGCACATAGGAGTACATAAAGGATATGGATGTACATAGGAGTACATAAAGGATATGTATTTCGGATTCCCTGGAAACTCTGAAAGATATTCTATGCCTTAAATGTCAGGAAGCCAAATTCAAGAACTTAATTAAGCATCAACAATTGACATTTATTGAGTATTCTCAAGGTTAAAAATGTTTTTTAAAATCATTCCTTTCTTCTGTATTTTAGTAATTATCTTGTTATTATAAAATTAATATGTAGGCCAGACACATAGGTGCATGCCTTTAATCCCAGCACTTGGGAGGAAGAGGCAGGAGGATCTATCATCTGTGCACCTGACATCAGCCAGAACTACACAATGAGTTCCAGGACTACATAGTGGGGGCTGGGGATTGGGAGTAATACATGCTCACTTAAAATAACTGAATAGTAAAAGAACAAAATTTTAAGTGAGATATGGCAGTTCCTGCCTTTAATCTCAGCATTTGGGTAAGGCAGGAAGATTGACATACGTTTGAGGCAAGCCTGGGCTACTGAATGAGACCTTCATCTCAGGAAAAAAAAAATTATTTGGACACTTTATAGACAGAAAGATCACACCACTATGGCTATACCACCTAGTTATAGTCAACTGCACTTGTGATTCTGAAGTGTTTTAGTAAACATCACTATAATTGATACTGAATAATCCTTAATTTTTAATACAATTCATTAACATTCTCTTTTGTCAGACATTTTTCCTATATTTTGAAATGTAACCAAAAATTCCAACAATAAAATATATTGAAAAGATAAGTATATTTTAAATTTTTACATATATATATATGTACACACACACATACATACACCTAACTAGGAGAAAATTTAATATAAAATAATCTAGTATATCAACAATCTTAACATAATAGTTTGTACTAATTTTGCTAATTATATTTTTATTTTATCTAATAACTTACCAAAATCATAACCTTCTGGAACAATATTTTCATTGACAATACCATTTTTCAAGGCTTCCTATTAAAAGATAAATTGTTTTATTTATATTTATGCAAATATACTTTCATCCCACAAATTTATATTATCTACAAGAATATTTAAGAGCAACTGAAAAATAAATGATTCACACCTCATCAGGATAAAATTTTAAAATGGCTAAGCAATGTATCATTTACTATTATGAAAAAAATGTTCCAGTTAATTCTGTTTCTAAAAATCCTACTGGATTTTGTTTAGAAGTTAATACTGATTCTAAGGATGGATTATTGACTGGAAGCTAAATATTATATAAAATATGATACAACAAGTACACACACAAATATTTACTTACCAATGATTCATCATAATCATTCAGATAATACATCTGAGACTTCGCATTCCAGTAAGCAAAGAGATTATCTAATCGGATTAGCTGAAATTAAATCAAGTTTATTACACGTCTGTTAATTTTTTTAATGAAATTTTAACTTTTACTATGCTCAGAAGTCTCAAGTAATTGAGTCTTACCCTAAATAAAGCAAACAGACATAATTCACATAAATGTTTGCACACACACACGCGCGCGCACACACACCAAAAAAACATCATCATCATCATCATCGTCTTTCCAAAAAGCTCTTTCATCAGATCCATGGGTTAGAATTTATTTTACCTTCCGAACTAGTTTCTCAGTTTCATCATGTAAACATGGAATCCAGTTTTGATCAGTTGTCTGATGAGGAAAAAAAAAGAAAAAAAAAAAGACCATTATATACATAATAAGTAATTCATTATCTACCATACCCTAGGACCAATTTCTCATGAAAATATTTTTGAAAACATATCATTTAGTTATCAAAATATCAAAATACATATCAAAAATACTATTATCAAACCACTAACCCTTTGCTTTGCTTTCAAGGAACTCATTGGTCAAAAACAAGCAAAAATAAGCAAGTTAAAACAGGTAATTTTGGAGGTCCAATATACAGTAGATAGAACATGGCAAAAAAAAAAATCAAACTCAGAGGTGTGCAAGATATAATGACTAACCTAAAACAGTACACTTGTTGAAAGGACTACAGAAAGAACAGCTTTATGATCACAATAGTCCATACACCATGAATAAAAACTACTCATTGCATGGTTATGTGGTTGATATATTGTGCACCCCAATAAACTTATCTGGGGTCAGAGAACAGAACAGCCACTATATTAAACATAGAGGTTAGGCAGTGGTAACACAAGCCTTTAATCCTAGCATTCCAGAGTGAGTTCAAGGCCACACTGGTAACAGTCAGGCATGGTGACACACACCATTAATCTCAGCACTTGAGATCTCATGTTTTGCTTGGAAAAGATACATGTCTTTAATCCCAGGAAGTAATGGCAGGAAGCAGAAAGGTATATAAGGCATGAGGACCAGGAACTAGAGGCTTTTAAGCTTTTAGGCTTTTAGCAGCAGGTCAGCTGAGATACATTTGGATGAGGACTCAGAGGCTTCCAGTTAGAGGAAACAGAATCAGCTGAGAAGTTGGCGAGGTGAGGTTAGCTGTGGCTTGTTCTGTCTCTCTGATCTTTCAGATTTTACCTCAATAACTGGCACCGGGTTTGTTTTTCATTAATAAGACCATTTAAGATTCATGTTACAAGGTTATGATTCCAGGCAGGAATATATAGTTTCGTTTGTTTGCTTTTTTTGTTTTGATTTGTTGTTTTTTATAAAGGCCCAAGGTATGGCCAGAGAACAAATCACAGGAAGAAAAGAGGAAAAACCAAATATGTTACCTAGGGTCAGATTTTAAAGGTTTGATACACAATATAAAGACAAGATTACATATTGTAAACTAAGGGTAATCAAAGTCACTGAGGACAAGACCAGGGGTATAATAAAGAATACTTATCAAGGAATGCTGCAGAAGGCCACAGGTTCAAACCAAAACACTTAAAATTTTTAAAAATAAAAAACTGGAAATACAGTAATCAAATCTTTATTTGCATATGAATTTTTCTTTCCAAAAAAGGTCCGGATATGTAGCCCAAAGGGACTCAGACTCATAATACTACCTCAGCTTCCAGAACGCTGGGATAACAGCTCTGTGCCACCACTCCTCACCAGATTCTTGATTTTGGAAAGATGGTTCACACTGCTGTGTGAAGAAATGACAGCCAGTATGGCTCCCAAACTTTAGCAATAAATTATGATCACCAAGAGTGACTTTTAAAGCATAGATTTCACATTGGAGATGTGGCTCAGTGGTAGACTGCTTACCTAATACAACAAGACCCAGCATTGCAAAAACTAACAATAATAAACATGCAAACACACATATACCAGGATGGCAACCCAAAAGTTTGTAACTCTATGAGTCTGGTATGGCAGACAAGTTTCCAGGAACCTCTAAAGGTAACAATTAAAGCTACTGTTTGTAGGGTTTCAGAGATGATTTGGTGGTTAGAAACAAGTATGACCAGGGTTCGGTTCCCAGCACCCACATGGTGACTCACAACCACCTGTTACTCTAGTTCCAAAGGATCCAATACTCCCTACTGACTCCTGTTGGCTCCTGTCATGTGCATGGGGTACACAGAAATACTCAGGCACACAGAAGTGCTGTGGGATGTTCTGTATGTTAAATGTGTTGCTCTGATTGGCTAATAAATAAAACATTGATTGGCCAATAGCCATGCAGGAAGTATAGGCGGGACAAGGAGAGAGGAGAATTCTGAGAAGTGGAAGGCTGAGGGAGAGAGACGCTGCCAGCCGCCACCATGAAAAGCGAGATGTAAGGTATCGGTAAGCCACAAGCCACCTGGAAACTTATAGACTAATAGATATGGGTTAAATAAAGATATAAGAACTAGATAACAAGAAGCCTGCTGCAGTCATATAGTTTGTAAGCAATATAAGTCTCTATGTGTTTACTCAGTTGGGTCTAAGTGGCTGTGGACTGGCGGGTGAGAGAGATTTGTCCTGACTGTGGGCCAGGCAGGACTGGTGAAAACTCCAGCTACACAGAAGTACGCATAAAGTATTTTAAATAAATAAAACCACTGTTGTTATTGTAGCAATGATTTTCATATTACAAATATAAATAGTAATTCTCTACAACTTTCAATCTGCCAGCAGCACTGACAACAGAAACCATCCACTTTTACTGAGTAATCTCTGACTTCTCCCACCCCCTCCACTCCCTTTTCTTTTTCACTTGCAGAACCATGCTTTAAAAATAAACTATACACAACTGGGGCGGTGGTGGCGCATGCCTTTAATCCCAGCACTCTGGAGGCAGAGGCATGCAGATCTCTGAGAGTTCGAGACCTGCCTGGGCTACAGAGTGAGTTCCAGGAAAGGCACAATGCTACACAGAGAAATCCTTGTCTTGAAAAACCAAAATAAATAAATAAATAAATAAATAAACTATACACAAAATCAAATAGAAGATGTAATACTGAACTGGAGTTAAGTTGTATTGTACTATATGTAGCTGCAAAGATAAAAGTGAAAAACACAGAAAAATGAAAAGGGTCACTTACAGAAGAATCATATAAAGTTATCTAAATCAACTTAAAAAAAAAAAAATCAACAGTTTCAGAGGGGAGCCCCTACTCACTCAATTCCAATCTAGTCTGATAGCTTCCTAGACCAGTTCTACACAGCCAACCAAACACATACCTAGTATATTTCTGATGCTGACATAATCATAATCATATACCCAACTATACTACACAATTAAAAAAGTTACATTTCCTTTTTGAACAAAGTACCTGCATGCTGAGATTTTGAAGGGAAATACCAAATGAGAGTGGTTTGTCTTGATTTGTGATCTAAAGAAAAACAAAGTAAATTACTTAGATGGATTATTAGTTGGACAAAATTCACTTTATAGAAAAAGTCAAGTATCTGAGAAGTATCTTATTTCAAATATTCAAAAACATTTTCAGAATAATTTTTGCTCTATTTTTTTCTAAAAACAAATTGTTAAATATTAATGTATTAATGTTGCATAGAATACTATATTTGTAGAATGTTTTTAAATTTATAAAAACATAGTAAAAATTGATACACTAATCTATTTAAAATGGGAGTGAAACTGAGTTGTGTGTCAGAGTAGGGAAAGTGAGGAGAAAGGCAAAGTGCAGCCCTGCTTTGCTTTAATCTGAAACTTTGGATAATCCTTTACTCCAGGGACATATTTGACTCTTGTATGAAGTGCCCCAGTCTCAGCACCAGACTACAACCAAGCAAACCCAGGAATTCAGCACCATCACCTGCACAGGCACAGTCCAAAAGGCCCTGCCCCTTCCTGAGATGGACTGAAACTTAACTGAGACAGCCAATGCGTTCAGCACCAACTTTTCCCAGAAAGAAAAAATGTTCTATTTTTACATAAATTCTCCAGCAATGTGTTTAAAAATAACAACCTCCATGCACTTCAGAATATAAAATAACAGTAAATGCTTTAGGCTCAAAGACCTACCTACTTTGAGAATTTTTACAGACTTGGTCTTCCCATGTATTTACTGTTTTTTGTTTTGTTTCAATCTCAGGTTCTCTGGGCATCTTTTAAGCAGCATCTGGAAGCTCTATCAAATCCACAGATGCTGAATGCCTCTCAAAAGTGTGGCAGCATTATTTCATCAAACTTGTATTATGGGCATAACTTTATTTTAAAGGGGAAAAGATATGTATACACTCAGAAGATTTATGTGTATTTTCATTGTAAAAAATCAACTTTTTGTTAAGCTTTAATTGTTAAAAAATATTTTTGAAGCTAAGGAGGCTCTTTAAAGGAGTTGTTTCTTCCCAGAACCAAGATCAAGCCAGGTTAATGACATAATTCTCTATGGCACATATACTAACTAGAGTTGTGCCTTTTCTACCACACAGGATTAGATAAAATCAGAAGCAGGCTTTTGAAAAATGATAGGGTAACATTTAAAGCCAATGAGATGTTTATCTTTTATTGTGAACTTGACACAATCTAGAATCATCTGAGCAAAGTGGTCTCAATGAGAACTGTCAAGATCAGGCTGATTTATGGGCATGTCTGGGAGGACAGGGTGATGGGGGAATGGCAGTCTTGATGATGTTAACTGATATGCGGAGGCCCAGCCCTTGGTGGGTGGCATCATTTCCTGGGTTTGGGTCTTGTGCTGCTTAGGAGTGGCCAAAGCAAGCTGAGAACAGGCCTGCACACTCATTCTGTCTCTGCTTTGAATGCAGATGCAACTCTCGGCTTCACGTTCCTGCCCTGATTTTCTGCACTGATGGACCGTGACCTGGATTATAGCCAGTAAACCATTTCTCCCTTAAAGATGCTTTGGTTGGGGTATTTTATCATAGCAATAGAAAAACCAAAAACTAGAACAGAAACTAATTACATATTTAAGAAAACAATAAACTATTGAAGAGCAAAAGTTAAGTTAGCTCTACTTATTCCTAAACCAGTACTCTTTCCTGGAGGTAAAAATAATAAGTAAACAAAAAAATCTGTGAAATTCATTAACTCCCAAGACATTGCCTTCATAACCCAAAGTTTGAATACTTAAGCAAGGTATAATCAAGCACTCATTAAAAATGTAACGATAAAAAGAAAAGATCTTATGGTCTTCAGCTCTCTGTCCTTCCATCTCCCAGTATTGACTAGGCTGGCCATTACAGAGCAAAAGCCAGACACAGTAAAACACATACTTGAGGAAAAAATACTTACATCATCTTCATAACGAACATGGATATTGGAAATTTTCACTTGAAGGTTTTTTATGATTTGAGTAATTAATTTTTCTGTAAAAGTGTCCTGTTTCTCCTCCAGAGGATTTTCTAAAATTGCAAATATTCCTTTTTAAATTGAATAAAACACATGCCCTATAAATATCCATTATTTATAGTATAAGTATATTAAAGTAACATAATGCTTTGATAAAGAAAATGTATAACATTTTAAATAAATCACTTGAGGATTCCAAAATCTCTCATACCAAAGGATTTTCAAAAACAACTAAAAGCACAATGTTTAAAAGTTAGTTTCTTATCTCATAAGACTAGAGCCAACTATGTTAAGTTCATTGGTATTAAATTTTATAACTGGATCGTAAGGGCCACAGGACAAGGATATCTGCCAGGAGACAGTGTCTTCTATAAATGTCAAATATTGCAGCCATAAAATCATAACAATATGGTTGCCTAAACAAAACCTGCACTATGACAACACCAGTTGATGTGTCAACAACATGGACAGGGGAAAATTCAGATGGCCCTACCCCTAGATGAAGAGCTACAGACAAAAAAAAAAAAAAAAAAATGCCTGGTAAGAAAGGGAGAATCAGCCTTCTCCAGGGACAAGCCTCATAAAAGGTTATCCAATCTCAAGAGGTCAGCCCTCAACACATGTACATCAGAGTAACACTAAATGGATTCAGCAGGTTGAATTTATATACACACATGTACACACAAACACACACACTAATAATAATGATGATGATGATAATTAAGAGATGGTCATGAATTTGAGAGGGACTAGAAGCAACATAAGAAGAGCAGAAGGAAGGTGTGGAACATGTGGAAATGATGTTTAAAGTCTTTGTTTATATATTTATTTATTTGAAAATTTCATATATGAACTATATATCGTTTCCATCCATTCTCTCAAAGCTTAAAAACACTCCACAGCTCTCTATTTCGGGCAGACCTTGCCTTCAATTTTGGAAGTAAAGATAGGAAGATAACTCCTCTGTCATCATCACTTGATTCCAACTACTTTTAAGGTAACCAATGACCCAAATGTCAAAAATAAAGTAATAATCATCATCTTAACTGATATTCCATCGGGGTCTGGTATAATATTTGCTACTTAATATAGCCTTTTTCCCATGAAACCATAAACTTCAACTTTCCTCCTATTATCTACCCATCCTTTTTATTAGTCTTTTGTGTGTCTTTCTCCTCTACTTAATCATTAGATGACAGGTTCCCTTAAAACTCAATCTTCTCATTCTATACTGTTGTTGCAGAGAATCTCATTCACATCCTAAAATATTTAACTGTTTCCCTAATGCTGAGAACTTTCAAAACAATATTGAACAAAGGAAAAAGTAAAATGCAGAGTGGGGAGAACCTGACACATTTAATAAATAACCAAGAAGTCAACATGGCTAGGAGAAAGAATGCAACAGGATTTGGAGCCAGTTATGAAGGAGGGAAAGCAGACAGCACTCCAGCATGAGCTTTTAATCTATCTTGTTGAAGCACTTAAAACTTCATCCTGGTAACAAGGTGTCAACAGTGAATTTTATATATTAGTATTTTGGACCTAAGAACAAATAAGTTCTCATTAAACATGGTTTATACTGCGTGCATTTCCCTTTTTCAGTATTTCAGTAAGACCTCATTAAAGCAAAATAAAGGAATGTAAAAGAAAAAAAAAAACAAAAAAACAAAAAAATAGGTAAACCCCAAAGCCAGAAGGTAAAAGACTTGGGGAAAAGCAACAAAAAACAGATGGCTTCAGACAAGCTGAAGAAACTAAAATCCTAAACAACCCAGGATGGTGCTGTCATTGAATCATAAGGTAAGGATTTAAAACCAATTCTGAAAGATTCCTGGACCTGAAATCACACAGAACAGAAACAGCAATCAGGGAGCATCCTTAACAGAAGAGGGGGATGTTACAAGAGTTAGTTAAGACCACTGTGCTTCTCCAAAGTCCCCAAGTTCAATGCCCAAACCCACGTTAGCTCACAACTGTCTGTAATTGCAGTTGCAGAGGATCTGATTCAATCTTCTAACATAGGCAGGCACCACGCATGCAAATCATGCACAGACATACAGGCAGACAAAATACCCCTACACATAAAATTTAAATTTACAATTTTTTTAAGGAATTGGTTTAAAATCTATATAATAAGCAGTCAAATGTGTAGGACTCCACCCTTTCCCAGTCCAATGGCTAAGAAACTATCCTTTGTTGTTCAGCCTACTGAACATGTAAGAGTTTATCACAGGTAAAACAGACCTAACAGGCTCCAAAATCTGATAAACAGTACATAGGGAACAGGATGAGCCTACACAAAGACAGAGGTAAGTAAAAGGCTTCATAATGAAGTCACATCTGTATTCACTCACTAAATAAACAAAGTTATGGTTTTTAAATTTTTATTTGCCACACAAGGTGGCACACACCTTTAATCCCAGCACTCAAGAGGCAAAAGCAAGCAAATCTATATGAGTTGCAGATGAGCCATGCTGGTGGCCATGTCAGAGGAGCAACAGGTAGCAATTGAAGTTCAAGGTATCAGCCCACCAGTAGGAAACTCTCTGATAGGTCAACCTCGGTTAGGCAAGGTCACAAGACCACAGACCCCAGAATGTCTTTTGCTTGTGCTGTGCCTTTACATGTTTGCTGTGGCCATCTTTCTTTGGTATCTGGCATGGTGTGAATGGATGTGAGGAAATCCCCACTGCCTGTAATGTAGTGTGTTTATCTCATGGAAACATCCCATTCTACTGGACATTTTTATCTGTGGGTTGTCATGAAGATGATTCATCCCTAGATTATACTGTCTAATTGATAATAATAATAATGATAGCTTATACAGAGTGTTGATTAAAAAAAATAAATACAAGGAAATGTTACACCGTTAAGGCCTATGAGTTTTACAGCTAAGGCCTACAAGTTCACCTAAACAGCTGCTTTAGATCACCATTCAGGTTAATGATTAAGGAAAACAATTGAGTCCACAGGAGCCAAGCTGGCTCTAATTCTCTTTATGCTGAAAATATGCAGTCTCGAGTTTCGGTGGGCACCATTAGCTGAAACAAAGCTTCAAAATAACTTCAAGTTAGACCATATTCTTTGATAATAGTTTTAAGATGAATAATTCCAAAAACAATCTAAAGTTCACAAGGACACATAGCTGAGTTATAGATTCATTAGGCTAGGGTCAAAAATACAAAACAGACTGACTGTTGCTAGCTGACATACTTGCCTTGCTAGGTCTGGTGGATAATCAAAGGTCATGATTAATTCCTTGCATCCATTCCTGACTTCAATTCTCTGATACAAGAAACAACTGATAAACGGGTACATGTCATGTCCTGAGGATACAAAGTTCAGCTAACTAACTGTTTTTCTGTATAAAAGTTTAGGTTTGTGACTCCTTTAAAATTTCTTACAAGATTACCTTTCAAGACAGATAATAGAGTGATTGATTCTTTCTTTGTAACAGGAATATGTAGCCTGCCAACAAAACAGCTGGCTGAGAAAAAACGCTCCTTGCTTGCTCATGTTCTATTAATCTGTAATAAGTTACTTAGATGTATTGTATATGGGTTATTGAGATGACTATTTTTAATCATGTAAGGGAGATGAAAAACATGTTTTTACCTATATTCACTATAATCATTCACTTGAAAAATGGAATGTAACTACATTGTAATTCCTTTATTTCCTGAAAGACTTTATTGGGGAATATAAGTTGCAAAGGGAGAGAGGAAGAAGAGAGAATAAAGAAGGAAACCATCAAGATAGCATGTGAGTATCTTTTCCCCTAACTCCTTAGATAGAAAAGTCTACTGTACACCAACACTGGATTCCTTTCAAGCCCTGGGCTATCTGGAGGCTGGTGCTCCAGGTGGCAATACAGCCAGAGATATATAGTAAGACCCTGTCTGTCTGTGTGTCTGTGTCTGTGTCTGTCTCTCTGTCTCTGTCTCTCTCTCTCTCACACACACACACACACACACACACACACACACACACACACACACACACAAAACGTGTGTGTATGTATGTATGTATGTATGTGTATGTGTATGTGTGTGTGTGTGTGTGTGTGTGTGTGTGTGTATATATGTATATATATATAAATGTATTTTGTTAGAGTTGAATATCTGGCTCAGTAGTAAACATTCATATCATTTGGTCAATTGTCATAGTCCAACATCAAAGGAAGTATGAACATGTAACATAAGCTTAACTTAATGAAACTGTGAACATCTTATTCAGCAATATGCTAATTTCTCTAGGGAATGGGTAAAGGGATTAGTGTAGACTTTGTTTTTATAAAGTATAAGTCCTACAGTACTATTTTACTTTTAAATCTATGTATATGTATTATTTTGACAAAATAATTTTTAAAGGAAAAGGCCTGGCAGACTTAGGAAAGGGAGGATTAGAGAAGAGATAAATGACTACACAGACTATGAAGGAAATATGACAAAGAAAGTAGAATTACATGTGATATTCCCACAAGTTGTGTTACGTTTCTATTAATGTTTGCTACAAGGTAGAACATGTATTAGTGGAGTCTATTTTTCATTTAAAAAAAAAGAAAAAAAGATAGGAAGGAAGACACCTACAAACTCAGCACTAAGAAAGCAAAGGCAAGAAGACCATGAATTCAAGGCCAACCTGGGCTACAAAGTAGATTCCAGGCCAGGCTGGGCCACAGAGCAAGATTTTTTTCTCATTTAAAAAAAAAAAAAAAGAAAAAAAAAAGCTACCCTTTTCTCACCACAAAAAAAAAATACAAATCAGTGCATGGTAAAGAACTAAGTATATTGCCGGGCAGTGGTGGCGCACGCCTTTAATCCCAGCACTCGGGAGGCAGAGCCAGACGGATCTCTGTGAGTTCGAGGCCAGCCTGGTCTCCCAAGAGAGTTCCAGGAAAGGCGCAAAGCTACACAGAGAAACCCTGTCTCGAAAAACCAACAAAAAAAAAAAAAAAAAAACAAAAAACAAACTAAGTATATTCAAGAGTAGATAATAGATATAAGGGGGCTACAAAGGCAAAGTCTAGAAAGATAAAAAGATATAATTGATAAACTTGCTAATATTAAAAAATGACTTTACCTCACCAGCAACTATTATTTGCCTTAAATTTCTGCAAGGTATTTTCAGCAAACATAACAAAACAAACAAACCATATAACTTTCCAGGTAATAAGATCATTTCCTGCTTGTAACATAATCTCAGAGCCAGGCAGTGGTGGCTCACGCCTTTAATCGCAGCACCCGGGAAGCAGAGGCATGAAAGACAGCCAAGGCTACACAAAGAAACCCTATCTTGAAAAAACAAACACAAACAAAAACAAAACAAACAAAAAACCATAACCTCAGTACATCTAGTAGAAAACAATATTCTATTACAATATCTACATCCTTTATTATCACTGTTTACTGACATTTTACCTTGATCAACTACTTTCTGTTTTGCTTCTTCTATTCTTTTTAGTTCCTGTTGCTTTGCTTCCATTAGTTGCTTTTCTTCTTTGATGGGATCATATTTTATTCCTACAGAAAACATGAAAAAATTTCAATTACCTTAAATTTAAATATACTTGAAAATAATCACTAATTCAAACAAAATTTAGTGAGATCTAAACAAAAAAAGCAATTCTATTTGAAATCTACAAACCGCAAATTAAAATCCTAAATTATCTTCACCAAAAGTACTTGAAATAAATATATATATATAGATTTTTCTATCTAAAAATAAGAATAAATTATAAATTTTAAATGACTTACTAGAAGAAGGCACTATCAGTAAATAGATTTCGTCCAAAACAGCTTCAACTGGTTGAGTATAAAGGTTTTTCCATGGAATTTTAAGTTTAAGACTACCTACATTAAAATAATGAAGACAAGAATACTGTTCATTAAACATATGTCTACCAATCTACTTTCTATAAAGCTTTAGACGAAATCTTTCAAAAATCAGTAAATCAAGCAATAGTGTCAGGGAACCCATACAATCCTATAAAATTGACTACATCTATAAAACTCATTTAAAATGGGTACTTTTTCATTCAACAAATACATCACGAAATATACTAAGTGGTAAAAACACAATAAAAGAAACATATACACGTAAAAGAATGACAGAAACTATGTGAAAAGTATACAAATACCTTAGTGGATTCTATTTGTCTAGTGAACTTTCTAGTACCTGAAAATTAACTTATTGCCATTTTTTAAAAAGGAAAAACAAAAGAAGGCAATCTTTAAAGAAAATAGGTCTATCTACTCTTCTTATATGTGTGTTTACAAATATAAAATACTTTGCTGTGGGACGGTCTTTCTGTATGCTGTGAATATGTGTTGCTCCCATTGTTAATAAATAAAGCTACTTTGGCCTATGGTAAGGCAGGATAAGAGCCAGGAGGGAAATCCAAGCAGAGATAGAGAGAGAAGGGTGGAGTCAGGACAGACACCATCCAGATGCCCAAGAAACAAGATGCCAACAGACTGGTATTGCTGTGGCCACATGGCAAAATAAAAATTAATAGAAATGAGTTAATTTAAGATGTCAGAGCTAGCTAGCAATAAGCCTGAGCCATAGACCAAAAAGTTTGTAATTAATATTAAGCCTCTGAGTGATTATTTTATAAGTCGCTGCTGGCCAAGCGGGACACAGAAAAGTTTCATTCTACAATACTTGTTTTTATATAGTTTTGCACAATCGTGCTGGGATCAATCCTGTGATGATTAATACTCATTGTCAATGTGACAAGATTTAGAATCACCTATGAAACTAGAAGTGCCCATGAGGACATTTCTAGAGAGGTTTAACGGAAGATGGAAGACATACTCTGAAGGTGAGCAATACAATCTCAGAGGCTAGAGTCCACACTGAATAACAAAAAGAAAGAGAGCTGGCACCAGCATTTCTCTCTCCTTCCTGACTACAGACAAAATATGACAAGCCACCTCATTTTCCTGCGGCCATCCCTTCCCCATTATGATGAACTGCACCCTCAAGCAGAACCAAATAAACCCTTCCTTCAGTTGCTTGTATCAGGCACTTTGTCATAGCAATGAGAAAAGTAACTAGTGAAACTCTCAGTACTCCTGGTATATTTTTAAATTTTTCTTGAATTGAGGTTAGATTGACATATACTGAGATTCAACTATAATCAGTGTAAAATTTAAGTGACTTCTGGCCATTGTCTAAAAGCAACATACAAGAAATTTATAAGACTGTTTTACAATATAATAATAAGATTATTCCACCCAACTATGTATTCCTCAGATTGTGTTACAGTAAAGAAGTAAATGAAGCCGGGAGTTGGTGGCGCACGCCTTTAATCCCAGCACTCGGGAGGCAGAGCCAGGCGGATCTCTGTGAGTTCGAGGCCAGCCTGGGCTACCAAGTGAGCTCCAGGAAAGGCGCAAAGCTACACAGAGAAACCCTGTCTTGAAAAACCAAAAAAAAAAAAGTAAATGAAGTCAAATCAACTTAGATTATGAAAATTTTTTATACTGGTTACAAGTCTTTAAAAAATTACCAATCCAAACTATCAGAAACATGCAATAATTAAGATGTCAGAAGGGAAATATCTTGTGGTGTTTTCCAATTCTTACTTATGCCAAACTGTCTTTAGAGAACAAGACAGAATTTAGATTCTAAAAATGTCAAATAAAAATTTCCTGTGGTATATGGTCTAATAACAACTGCAAGTACAATATACAAAATTGTAGACTATCATCACAAAATTTTTATGTAAGCTTTGAGAATGTCTGTTTTTCAGACATTCTCACAGCTTCAGTAACACTCTATAAATCCTACTATAGGAAGAGACAGATAGATTCAATTTAAGACACTATGATCTCAATCAATCTTTATGACATTTAAATAAATGCACAACAGCATAAACGAAGAATCCTAAGAGACAACTCTATTAAACATGTTAAATTCTTACATTTAGTTTGTTTCTGTTCCACCAACACATGAACTGCTTTAAATTCATACTATATTTAATTAAAATTCATATTTAGTGAATTACAAACATGGGTAAAAAAATCGAAAACAAAAAGCACTTCATTTTCTAGAATAAGAAACCGGAAACAATTTCTACAGCACAATCAAGGTTTGATTTTCATCCATAGCTACAGTGTTTGGATGACCAAAACCCTTTATGTTATGCATCTCGTACTTATTCCATACTAGCAAACATAACTAATCAGAAATATAGAAACTAACACAGTTCCTGCTTTGACTCTCAACTCAACTTTAAGACCTACTAAAATGAGCAATTACTGTTCAAGTAGTACATTTACTCACAATATTTTTAAGTTATACAACTAAGTTCTACATAAACAAAAACACACAAATATTGTATTTTAAATTAATGCTCACAAGCATTAGGAAAATTACATTACCACAATAATAGTTTAATTACTTAGGTTGCATGCCCAACAAGGAGAACATTCCAGTGGTGAATATGGCTTACCTATATGACCAACCTTAACTTTGAATGGTACATCCAGTTCACTCTATAAAGAAAAGTAAATTTGTAAAAAAAATAATAATAATAATAATTAATCCATATAAAGATAATTATTTTCTTCCTAAAATCACTTAAGGGTATTTTATTTACCTTGCATACTCTTTTTATCTTCTGCATTCACTTAAATTTAATGGTTTATTTACAGAAAGCCTCTCTTTTCAAAGTAAATGGTTAGGCATATACTTACTTAAGTAATACTGAACAGATAGCTTTTTATAGAAATTAATACTTCATTTTACAAAATAATAATTTCAAAACTGTTTTCCTTGTCTTTAGGAAAAGAACAGTTCTTACAATAACTGGTGCTGGGGAACATGGATAGCCAATAGTAAAAACAGGAAGTTGAGTCTTTGTACTATACCATATATAAAACTCAACATGAATCAAAACTAAACAGAAAATCTAAAACTTTATAGAGTAGTGGTTCTTAACCTGTGGGTCACCACCCCTTTGGGAGTTGACACCCTTTCACAGGAGTCACCTAAAAACACTGGAAATATCACGTATTTACATTATGATTCATAACATAAAATTACAGTATTAAGTAGCAATGAAAATAATTTTATGGTTGGGGTCACCACAACATGAGGAACTGTATTAAAGGGTCACAGCATTAGGAAAGTTGAGACCACTGGTTTAGAGGAAAACACTCCCATGAACTGTGGACTAATAGCTATGGAGTCCCATAGGACTAGACTAGGCCCTCTGGATACAGGAGACAGTTGTTTAGCTCAAACTGTTTAGGGGACACCCACGCAGGGCAATCGGGATCCATCCCTGGTGCATGGGCAGGCTTTTTGGAGCCCAGTGCCTATGGTGTGACAACTTGCACAGCATTGGTGAAGTGGGGAGGAGCTTGGACCTGTGAGTGTGCCAGGCTCTGCTGACTCCCCATGGGAGACCTTGATTTGGAAAATGTGGGGATGGGGGGTGGCTTGGGATGGAAGGCTGGGGGGTGGGAAGAGGGAAGAGGTGGGATTTGTGGTTGGTATGTAAAGTGAATAGAAATTTTTTTAATAAGGAAAAAAATAGAGAAAAACACAAGAAAAAAATCTTCTTGACAGATATCATGGAAATGAAAACAAAACAAAACAAAACTACACTGTCAGTTTTATATCTTTAAGAATTTAGATCTATGTTGCAAAGTTCATATTTTATGAAAATAAATTTCAAAATTTTTTTCATAGGTAAATTTAAGATGGCATGTTAAATTAGGTATGAGTGTATTGAAATATACTCATATAAAAGTTTCATAGGCAAGACCTACCAATGCGTTTTCTTTAATTTGAAGATTCTTGAGGGCCACAGCTCCTTAAAAAAAAAAAGAAAGAAAAGAAAACAATATATTCAATTGTATTTCATTTTTAAATATGCTTCGTTTTAAATACAACACCAGAGAAAAATAATTGTCATAACAGAAAATAGAATTTATTTTTACTAGCCCACGTTCATTCTTCTGTACAGTCTAAAAAGATCTGACAGGAGAATCTCTTGCCCATCACCAGCCTAGATGAAAAACACTCTAGACTTTCAGACTCCATGAAATTCAAGAGAAAATGGCAGAAAGCAATAGGGAAGGATGCCTGATACCCTCTTCTGTTCTCTGAGCGCGCGCGCGCGCACACACACACACACACACACACACACACACACACACACAGAATTACACAACATGAACTCACACAATGCTATGACATAGAATGTAATAGTAAAATGAAAACACAAACTTACTCTCTATCACTTTAATTAAACACAAACAGGTTAGCAGGGAGCAAACATCTGTAAATCTAGCACTTTGGAGGCCAGAAACTGAGGTATCAATAAACAGCAAGTACAAGACCAGTGAGATACATAGTGAGACCCATCCATACTCAAAATAGTAAAGGCTGAGATAGAGCTTAATGGTAGAGCACTTGCTCAACATGCACAACTCCCTGGGTTCAAGCACTCTGCAACAGACATAAATTGGGAGAGTGGATTCTAGTGAATGGATAAGCAGTGCCCAATAATATGCTGTTAAAGACTGTCTCTAACTCTTAAGTGCACACATTAAGCTAAAAATCAAAATCAAAGGAAAAAAATTCTAAGCAGATAATCAAAACACAAAGACAAGTGGGGAATATCATTCAGCAAATCCACATCTAGGCATGTAACCAATGTATCTGAAAACATGGATGAAAAGAGAAATAGTCGCATTCATAGCAGTATTATTCCAAAAGAGCAACTCACCTATTCATCAACAGATGGAGGAAAAAAAAATTCTCTCTCTCTCTCTCTCTCTCTCTCTCTCTCTCTCTCTCTCTCTCTCTCTCTCTCTCTCACACACACACACACACACACACACACACACACACACTCACTCTCTCTCTCTCTCACGGGCAGGAGTAATATTAATTCATTTTTTAAAATGATTTGAATTCATGCTACAACATAGAAAAACTGTAAGGACATATTGTTGCTGTGGGAATGTTCTGTATGGCAAATGTGTTGCTAATAAAATACTGATTGGCCAGTGGCTAGGCAGGAGGTATGGGCGGGACTAGCAGAGAGAATAAAAAGAACAGGAAGGCAGAAGGACTGACTGCCTGCCAGCCGCCACCAGGACAAGCAGCATGTAAAGATGCCGGTAAGCCACGAGCCATGTGGCAAGGTATAGATTTGTAGAAATGGATTATTATAAGATATAAGGACAGTTAGCAAGAAGCCTGCCACGGCCATACAGTTTGCAAGCAATGTAAGTCTCTGTGTTTACTTGATTGGGTCTGAGCAGCTGTGGGACTGGCAGGTGAAAGAGATTTATCCTGACCATGGGCCAGGCAGGAAAACTCTAGCTACATATTGTTTAATGAAAGAAGCCAGTAAAAAACAGGGCAAATAGCAGAGTATGAGTTATTACTGCTTAAAGGATACTGTTTGACTTGTTCTACAAGTAGATGGTTTTGAATGCTATAACACATTGTGAATTTATTGACACTGAGGTATACATATGTAAGATTGTTAAGGACATAAATATTGAGACTAGTATGGTGGAATATACCTTTGATCCCAGTACTTGGGAGGCAGAGCCAAGGGGATCTCTGTATCTTCAAGCCACCCTGCCTAACAGTAAGTTTCAGGACAGCCAGAGCTTTATGTGAGATGCCTCCAAAAAAATAAAATAAAATAAGGAAGGAAGGAAACAAAAGCATGTGTGTGTATGCTTTTCCCTATATAGTGCATATATATAACATACACTATATACTGTATCTATATATATAGTGCATGTGTGTGTGTGTGTGTGTGTGTGTATAGTGCATCTCTGTAATTTTTCAAATGGGGCAGGGCTCTGAAAGAAAACTGAAAACTCCCAGATGAATAAAAATTAACAGGAAATGCTGCCAGTAGACTCATTTAAAGGGAATGCTAAAAAAAGGGGGGGAGGTAAGAGAAATGGAAAATTAAAGAAGTAATGAGGATAAAATCAAATATTTTATTTTTATCGTTCTTAAATAAGCTAATGGAAAGTTGTTTGTTCTGAACATTAACAGCAACAATGCACTGGCTCACTCTGCAGGTACAATGAAAGCACGATGTTTCTAGAAGGAACTGTATTGTCTGTTACCTATGAAGCAGTAAAGTATCATCTGAACGGACTTAGATTAGATTTAAGTGAATACTACAAACTCTAAGTATGGTTGATATATTGTGCACCCCAGTAAACTTATCTGGGGGTCAGAATACAGAACAGCCATAATATTAAACATAGAGGTTAGGCAGTGGTAGCACACGCCTTTAATCCTAGCATTCCAAAGGCAGAGAATCCTTCCGGATCTCTGTGAGTTTAAAGCCACACTGGAAACAGCCAGGCATGGTGACTCACGCCTTTAATCCCAGGAAGTGAGCCTTTAATCCCAGGAAGTGATGGCAGAAAGCAGAAAGGTATATAAGGCGTGAAAACCAGGAAACTAGGTCTAGTTAAGCTTTTAGGCTTTTGAGCAGCAGTTCAGCTGAGATCTATTCTGGATGAAGACTCAGGCTTCCAGTCTGAGGAAACAGGATCAGCTGAGGAATTGGCAAGTTGAGGTGGCTGTGGCTTGTTCTACTTCTCTGATCTTCCAGCATTCACCCCAATACCTGGCTCCAGGTTTGTTTTTATTAATAAGACCTTTTAAGATTTGTGCTACATCTAAGTGCTGAGAGATGTTCTGTACGCTATGAATATGTGTTGCTCTGATTGGTTGATAAATAAAACTCTTATTGGCCAGTAGCCAGGCAGGAAGTATAGGCAGGATACGCAGACAAGGAGAATTCTGAGAAGAGAAAGGCTGAGTCAGGAGATGCCAGCCCACCGTCCAGGGAGCAGCATGTAATGGCACACAGGTAAAGCCACGGAACATGTGGTGACATACAGATTAACAGAAATGGGCTGAGTTTAAGTCTAAGAGCTAGTTAGTAGTGAGTGAGCCTGAACTAATGGCCGAGTAGTTTTAATTAATATAAGCCTCTGTGTGTTTACTTGGATATGACCGGCTGCAGACTGGGCAGCGCACAGAAAAACTTTCAGCTACATCTAAGACAATTTTTAAAGTATAATTAATATGCAAGAAAAAAATAAAATTTATATGAAATGCTCAATGAAAACCTGAGAGGGCAGAAAGCTTTTCTTTTTAAGAAACAGGTCCAACAAATAGATAATAGTTAGAATGTGACAGATAACACCAAAAGGCTCAAAAAGGTTTTTCTTGGCATTCAACATATAACCCTCTACAACTAAATGTATCATGAGTTTTCTATGCATACATCATGCAATTTTTTAGCAAATATCAAATGGGTATCCTAGAATTCAATCCCATGTCAATATTTTATATCTAAATTTTTATATCTAATACTTTATATCTAAAGATAGAGATGATTCCACAAATTAAACAGTCTAGTCACATAAAAATGTTCATCATTTCTACACTAACCATAGGTCCACGGTTATGACCTATGTGACCCCATAGGTTCATATATTTGAATGCTGGTCATTAGGGAGTGGTGCTGCTCTTCCTGCTGCCTGGTGATCCAAATGTAGAACTCTCAGCTATCTTTCCAGCACCATGTCTGCCTGCGTGCTGCCATGCTTCCTGCCATGACAATGGACTAAACCTCTGAAACTGTAAAAGACAGCCCCAATTAAATGTTTCCCTTTATAAGACTTGCCATGGTCATGGTGTCTCTTCACAGCAATAGAACACTGACTAAGACAGAAGTTGGTACCAGGGACTGGAGTATTGTGTGAGATAGGCCTGATCATGCTTTTGTTTGGAGGAATATTGAACATGTTTGGACTTTGGACTAGAAAAACAACTAGACACTTTAAGTGGAGCTTAATGAGCCATCCCAAGCACCATGGGCCTAGGGCCTAGGGCCATCCTAGTAGTAGCATAAAAGACAGTGGTACTGACAGCAATGTAGATTATGATGGCCCAGCATCAAGCAACTGAATTTGGCAGCTTCAGCCGTGTGGTTCAGGCTTCAGAGTCAAGGATATACAAGAAAGAGGTTGTAGACTCTCCCTCTATGATTAAGGAAAGTCGCTGAGGTCAGACATATGTCAGGTGTGTCCCTACACAGAGGCACAGAGAGACCGTTGTGTGAAGCTCTGAAGGTGAAGCCTGGATTGTCTTGGAGACCCCAAGATCCTGGGAATGCCAGACTCATAGGATACCCGCTGAGGAAAGCTGCTAACAGGCAGTGGAATCAGCCCCAAAGAGAAAAGTGTGTTGCAGTCAACAAAGCTAAAAAAGAGCTGGAGATCTGAAGAGCACTTTGACATCAGACTTGGAGATGCAGAGTTTGGAGTTCGCAGTTTGCCCAGCTGGGTTTTGGTCTTGCTTTGGTCACAGTGCACCTATGTCCTCTCTGGAAATGCCACAAGTGCACCAACTTCACCTCTTCAGTAGTGTAGAAGCTCATCAAGTTGCCCTAAGAGTTTTTACAGTTAGAATACCAAGACCATACCTTTCCTAGAGGCTGATAAATGGGACTGGAGGTTCCAATTTTCTAATATTCTAACTATATGGTCTTTCTGGTGATTGGTTCATTCTGGGACCTATCTAGGGACCCTTCCTTGTCACCTCAATAGCATAAATTAAAACTATCAAAGGGACTCAATCATGAATAACAAAAATTAATCCTGTCATAGGAAATTTCATGAATATAGGAACTCTGCAATAGGAACCAGAGACAAACATCAAATACATATCACACAATATAGGTATAAACCCATTAATCCAACTACATCAATAGTAAATTTAGATGTAACTTGGAAAGTTGAACAAAGAAAAAAAATGCCAAAGTGAATAAAAAAACAAAACTCAAATTTAATTCATTTACCAAGAAACCCCTTCAATTATAAAGACATATACGGATTTAAAGTAAAGAGTGAGAGAGATACAATAACAAATCCAGAGTAGCTCTACAGTTTCAGTAACATTACAAATGGCAAAGGAGCCAGTTCTCCAAGAAGATACAAATTTCTGTTCCTGAAAGAACATTGTTTTATGAACATCACCACCACGCACCAAGGAGCATAGAACTGTAGTAACCTACAGATTACCTTAGCTTAGAGTCACAAAACAAATCAGCAAACAATACACTGACTGCTAGGATAATGATCACAAGGCAGCTAATAGAATCTAGCAGGAGAGGTGGAAAGCCACCAGACCTTCCCTGGAATTTCAGCCACTACTCCCTTGTGACCCCCACCTGCACAAAGTCTTATGAGAGAATCCTAAGATATGTGGAGATAAGG
>CABHPQ010139706.1:0-18819 GCA_902168405.1 Peromyscus aztecus | reverse complement strand
TTCCCTCCCTCCCTCCCTTCCTTCCTTTTTTTTTCTTGAGACAGGGTCTCATGAATCTCAGGCTGGCCTTAAACTTTCTATGTAGCTAAGAATGACGTAGAACTTGTTTTTCATGCCACCACCTCTTGAGTATAAATGTGTGTCATCATGACAGGTTGATAGGGTGTTGAAGATTGAACTCAGGACTTATACAAACTTCAATTAATCTTCCTGGCTTCTGATCTTCTGATGCCTCCTCTCTCTCTCTCTCTCTCTCTCTCTCTCTCTCTCTCTCTCTCTCTCACACACACACACACACACACACACACACACACACTCTCACACACACTCTCTCTCATATACTTCATGCATGATAGGCAAGCTCTCTAACAACTGCATTATGTTCCAACCTCCACATCAAATAAAGTTCTTGCTCCGTTATTTCATATGTCCTGTTATTACTTTCTTTCTTTTTTTTTTTTTTTTTGGAGTTGATCTTGGTTGAACATGGTTTGGGTACTAGCCAAGAATTTTACAACAATTTATGTAGCTTTTGGAGGCCATTCATTGGGCAGAGCTGAACTCTGGTCTCTGGCTTCTTAATTTAATAGAAATGCCTTTCCATCTGAGTTTTCTCTACTCTGTATCACATGTGGACTGGAAACTGTTCCCAGGGGAAAGGCAGGGAATTGTGGATCTCTCTCAAAGAATGGAGTTCATTATGTTCAACAATCTAACCTTTACTGGAAGGTTCTCTGCACACTACCAAAGGAGAAAAGTAAACAATAACCTAGCTACAAACCCTTTGATCTACAATGGTGACCTGCCTGCAAGATACACTAATGAAATAGTGGCACAAAATTTGTGGGAGTAACCAACCACGACTTTATTGGATTCAAGGCCCCCCTCCTGGAGATGGAACCTACCTCTGACACTGGGTATTCATGAACCTGAAACTATGTAGGCCAGGGGCCTAGAGAAAATCAAACACTCCTGTTCTGCCAAAGGAACATAACAATAAGGACTCCTAATGACATTCTGCTCTACTCATAGATCAGTGTCTCACTTGTCCATCATCAGAGAAGCTTCCTCCTGCAGTAGATGGGAACAAGTACAGAGACCCACATCTGGACAGTGTGCAGAGAGTGAGAGACCTTGGAACACTCAGTCCTAAATGAGATGTCTTCATCAAATTCCCCCTCCTCCCCTCAGGGCTCAGGGAACCCTGCAGAAGAGGAGGCAGAAAAATTAGAAGAACCAAAGGGTGTGGAGGATAGCAAAGGATACCTTTTTTTAAGGCCTTTTAAACACAGCAAGACTGACACACACATGAACTCACAGGGACCGGCAGCACGCACAAGACCTACACAGGTCTAAGCCAGATGGGGTCTCAGCACTGAGAGGAGACGTGGACACAAGTCTCAGTCCCTAACCCAGAAGCTATCTTCAATTGATTACCACTTGCAAAAGAAAAATTAGTTTTCTCTAGTGGAATCTTACTGGATATATGAACCACGCTCAAGGACAAGCCCCATGCCCAGCAGTAGATGGCCAACTCGAATCTAACTCAATGGCATTGTTGGAGGTTCTTTGTCTCATAATACTGTCAGGGCTTCTATCCCCACCTTAATATTACAGGTCTTTTGTGTATATATTGTGATTTCCTGTCTTGTGTTTTTAAGGGATTTCTGTGTGTGCAAATGCATGTGTCTCTGCATCTGTATTTGTTTCCTGTGGTCTTTTCTTTGGCTCTTTTTTTTTTTTTCTTCCTGTTTGCTTATTTGGTCCTATCCTGGTTTGTGTGTTCTTATTTTATTATTATTTTTAGATGCCTATTTGTTTTTTAATGAGAGGAAGAGAGAAAGGGTGTGGATTTGGATGGGAGGGATTGTGGGGGAGGGAATGTGGGGGAGAATCTGGGAAGAGTCGAAGGAGGGGAAATTGTAATCAGAATATATTGTGTGAAAACAATCTATTCTCAATAAAAAATTAATTTTCTACAATTTCTTCTTGCTTATTGGATGTTCTTTGATGCCTTTAAACAGTTTCTTTTTTCTCCATTGTTTATTTGAGACAGGATCTCATGGAGCCTGGGCTGGTCTCAGACTCACTATGTAGCTCTGAATGACCTTTAACTTCTATGTGCCTCCACTACCTGAGTATCAGGATTACAGACAAGTGCTGCCATGGCTTCTAACAGTTTTATCCTTCTGAATGTATTGACAGAGACTGTCATTCAGGAGTTCAGTGTAGCTTAAGTTTTCCTGCCTGGCCCACAGTCAGGACAAATCTCTTTCACCTGCCAGTCCCACAGCCGCTCAGACCCAACCAAGTAAACACAGAGGCTTATATTGCTTACAAATTGTATGGCCGTGGCAGGCTTCTTGCTAACTGTCCTTATATCTTATATCAATCCATTTCTATAAATCTATACCTTGCCACATGGCTGGTGGCTTACCGGCATCTTTACATGCTGCTTGTCCTGGCGGTGGCTGGCAGAGCCTCCCTCTGCCTTCCTGTTCTTTTTATTCTCTTTGTTAGTCCCGCCTACACTTCCTGCCTAGCCACAGGCCAATCAGTGTTTTATTGGCAACACATTTGCCATACAGAACATCCCACAGCAGTTCAGTCTAATTCAAAGTACTTCACAATTACTAAACCTGGTGTAGTAATCTCAAAACAAATAATTTTGGAGATGATCAAGCAAATATTTATATTTTTTCTTTCCCTCCCTGGCCTCATCTTGTTTCTTCTTTCCAAAGAGAATTTTTTTTTATTCTTATTTTTATTCTCATTGCGCCTTTTTAGCCTCAAGTATTCTGCCCCCTCCCCCCCTTGAAGCATCTCTATCTGTTCCTCAACACTTTTACTGTAATGCGCCTTGACTTACAAATTCATCATATATTGAAAATATCCCAAGTAGAAAGTGCATTTAGAATACTTAACCTACAAGTGTCCTGGCTCAGCAACACAGCACCATGTACAGCATAAGCTCTTTTAACCTTATGACCATGTGGCTCACTGGAAAGTGTGGCTGACTGGAAATGTATTGCATGCCATACAGTCAGCTCAAGGAAGGATCAAAACTCAAACTTGTTCTGAACACACGTTGCTTTCATAACCTTGTACAGTTGAAAGGTTTTGAGTTGGACTATCATAAACTGGGGACTGGATTAGATTATTTACTTTTCTGTGCTGGGACAAAATATCCGAGTTAAAGGATGAAAGGGTTTGGGGGTAGGGGGTTCTGGTTTCAGAGGTTTTGATTTGTGGTTGTTTTGCCTTGTTGCCTTTGATGAGATAGCATGTCACAGCAGATGTGTGACAAACAGGTGAGTGTGCTTTGTGGCGGAGAGGAAACAGAGAAGGGACAGCCAACACTGCCTCCAGTGGCGTGCCCCACAACTTCCTCCCACCAGGTTCCACCACCTCCAAGTGGTTCCAAAGCTTCAGCTGGAATTAGGCTGTATCACTGTGGCCTTACATGCTTTAGATACTGTTAGAGAAATCACATTCAAATACTCTCCTCCTCCTCCTCCTCCTCCTCCTCCTCCTCCTCCTCCTCCTCTTCCTCCTCTTCTTCCTTCTTCTCCTCCTCAATACTTTTTGCATATCCTCAATACTTTTTCATCATTTATGGTTGTTTTGATTTTGGAAATCAAAAGTTACCTAATATGGATTCCAGACAATCAAGTGGCTGATAATGCTAGGTATTAAAATTTTGGAGAAGGAAATTAAATTGGATATGATGAAAAAAAAAAGCTCTTCTTATATAATCAGCCTGGCTTCCTGAAATCTTTCTCTCCTTATCTTCATCACAGAAGAATGAATAGTTTTATGACTATCACCAAGGTACTGTGAACTGCCTGAGAAGCCTCTTACAATTTATTTCCAAACCAGATGTTTTTAACTTTAAACTCTCTTTAAAAGAAGAGAGAAAAAAAACCCCTGTTTTATCATGTGCTTTACTCTCAGCGTTCCATGGCTGTGAAGAGACACTATGTCCACAGCAGCTCTTATGAAGGAAAGTGTTTAATTGGAGCTGGCTTACAGTATCAGAGGTTTAGTCCATTGTTGTCATGGTGGGGAGCATGATGGCACATAGGCAGACATGGTGCTGGAGACGTTGAAAGTCCTATATCCAGATCCATAGGCAGTAGGAAGAAAGAGACACTGGGCCTTGCTTCAGCTTTTGGAACCCCAAAGCCCATCCTTAGTGACACACTTCTTCTGACAAAGGCATACCTACTCCAACAAGACCACACCTCCTAATTCCTCTCAAGTAGCACCACTCCCTGATGACCAAGCATTCAACTCTGTGAGCCGATGGAGGCCATTCCTATTCAAACCACCACATCCTGCTATGTGACCATACATTGTGTGAGAGCAAAGACAGTGCCTTTTGCTCCTCTGTGGATTTCTTTAACACACTACATATATAGTGGGATATTCAGTAATATGTAAACACATCTACTTTCCTCTTCAACTAATATTGACACTGATGAAAGCTTTTTAGATAGTTATAAGAAATTTTCTGTCTGTTGTCATTGGCAAACATTTCTGAATTTCTCTCTTATTTTTTCCATCTGTAACTACTGAGAGTATATTACTTTCACTAATTATTATTTCTGGCTATTCATGGAAATATCAGGAAATTGAGGGAGATGTGCAAAAGATTATTTGGGTGATATATCTTGCTGGGGATGCTGTGAAATGTGTTGCTCTGATTGATTGACAAATAAAACGCTGACTGGCCAGTAGCCAAGCAGGAAGTATAGTATAGGTGGGATGAACAGAGAGGAGAATTCTGGGAAGTGGAAGGCTGAGTCAGGAGATGCTGCCAGCCATCACCACCATGAGAAATAAGATGTAAAGTTACCAGTAAGCCACGAGCCACGTGGCAAGGTATAGACTTATAGAAATGGGTTAATTTGAGATATAAGAACTAGATAGCAAGAAGCTTGCCATGGCCATGCAGTTTATAAATAATATAAGTTTCTGTGTGTTTACTTGGGTCTGAGTGGCTGCCGGCCCTGGCAGGACTGGAGAAAACTCCAGCAACAATTACCTTACTGACATTTAAAGTAAAACATAAACTTTACAATGAAAATACCAGCGCAGGAACAAATTTTGCCTTATGAAGGCACACAATCTCAGGTGAGTGGGACATCTATGATCATGTAAGTTCTTTGCAGTCATTATTTGTTATCACTTCATTTCTAATCAAGTTATGGGAATAATGATCAAAAGCCGATTCTGATTTCTTGAATCCCTGTGTCTAATTTGGATTTAGCTGTGGAAAACCTGTCCTGAGGGGAAGATGTGTCACTCCATGGTTTGACAGGGGAAGTCTTGTGCTGGGAATTGGGATAGGAGCTGACTCAGTACACTCTAATTTAATTTTTGACCAAGAAGATCAATTTCCAGGACTTTGGTTTCAGAGTTAAACTGCAGTTGGTACACAGTGATTTTTTTGCTGATGTTTTTACCAGAATTGAGATGTATACAGGGTTAGTGAGGACAGCGAGTTTTGTTTGTTAATTCACTGTATGTACTGCATATATCTCTGAGAGAAAACATGGCTCAGATTCTTAACTTGGAAGATGATCATAACTTAGTCGCTTTTTTTTTTTTTTAACATGAAAAGAATGTTATTTGTCCTCACAGCCTACTTGTTACCAGTCAGCGCAGGCTCTCACAGTAAATCTCTCCCTTATATCACTCAGTATTACTTTTCTATTTTAAGTTCCTAGTGAAAACATGGTTCAGAGTCCCAGTATTCCAATCCTCAGCTATATAGCTTCTCCCGAGGTAGATGAAATGCTAGGCTCAGATTTGTATCAGCTTCCATATGATTGGCTCCCCTCCCACTTTCTTCTTTGACTTTGGAGAAACAGCTGCCAAGGTTGGTTTGAGACCTTTTATCCCTTCTCTCACTCACCATCCCTCCACTCTTTTAGTGCTGACCTTTGTCCTTCTCTCAGGGATGGAGATAACTCGATACTCCGAGTCACAGAGAAAGAAATTGAACATCAAGGAGAATGAGGTAAACTGAATATAAGAGATATCAGTGCATTTGAAAGCGAAAAAAAGAATGGAAATTCCCTCTGGGTATTTTCACACAGAATCGGGTTATAAAATCAGATAAAAATGTTTTATTGTTTCAGTTTCTTTGTCTAGAAGCATAAAGAGAGTTGGAGAGATGGAGGGCCCATAAAGGCTTATTTGGAAAAGCACTCTGGTGGTCTCATTAGAATGGCTTTGGGCTCCTGAAGAAAGCCTTGGCTCTTCTTAACCACTTTTCCTTGTAAATAGATCCGTGAGTTCTTTCTGAATTTTGAACATCTGTGTTTCACCTGGAAGCCCATACCTTGTAACTTTGAACAGATTGCTAATTCTTTTATTGCTCAAACATTAGTCCTGTTTTTGCATTCCTCCAAATGCTTGCAAAATTATTCAGGTTTATTCATACAAAAGCACCATGCTCATAAAGCCCTCATCATGTGTGTTATCACTATGATTTATTTTTTTCATGGCATCATATCTGACATTTATTTATTCACTTGTATATTATTTGTGTCTTCCCATTAGACCCAAAGTTTTATGAAAATAATCCTTATGAATCTATTTTCAGTTTCTTAAGCAGTGTCATGAGTACAGTAGGCTTTTAGTGTTGGTTGAATAAGTTACAGAGTCATTCTCCAAATGGCCTTTTGTCTTAGTCAGTGCTCTATTGCTATGAAGAGACACTGTGACCAAGGTAACTCTTATAAAAGGAAGCATTTAATTGGGGAATTGCTTACAGTTTCAGAGGTTTAGTCCATTTTCATCATGGCAAGGAGCATGGCAGCATGCAGTCACTGGAACAGTTTCTGAGAGCTACATCTTGATCCATAGGTGGAACGAGAGACATTGGACTTGGTGTGGGCTTTTGAAACCTCAAAACACTCCCCCAGGGACACACTTCTCCAACAAGGCCACACCTCCTAGTCCTTCTAATCTTTTCAAATAGTGCCACTCCCCGGGGACTAAGCACTCAAATGTATGAGTCCACGGAGGCCATTCTCATTCAAACCACCACCTTTCAAATGAAAGAGTCCTCTTTCTTGGCTTTACAGAAATTTCCAGCATTTTGGAGACACCTCTGTGTCCAACTGCCTTTTTCATTTTAACATTTAGAAGGAATCTCACAATTGACAAGCCTACAATATTCTGCCTAATTTTTCATACCTAATGCATGAAAATGTGTCATCTCGGGTGTATGGTTACGTGATTCCTTTTTCTTCTCTCTTTATATCTAGTAGTTACCCTTATCCATGGAGGATACATTTTGGACACTCAATGGAATCCTGAAACTGCAGAGAGTACCATCTTATTTACATATTATACACATGTAATATTTTTATCTCTTATACACACAAACACACAAACATGTGCATATATATCCATGAAGATAGTTTATAGATTAGCCAAAGGAAGATATTAACAAAAATAACTATTAACTAAATAAAATCAAATGATTATAACTGTTTACTATAATAAAAGTTACATGAACATGGTCTCTGTCTTGCAAAGTATCTTATGGTGCTGCAGAATAAGTGACTGGGACAGATGACTAAACTCATTAGTAAGTTCAGTTCTGAACATCTCCGGTTCATAAACAATCCCCAAGTTGGTCTCCTTTTCATCTTTGCAGTTTGCGCTCACACAGGCCACTGCTGACTCCTGACTCTGGTCACCTCAGCATTAACCTCTAAGTGGTGGGCTGGCCGTGCTTTCATTCTTGCCCCTCACCAAGAGTTCTCAATAGGGTGTTATATGTGACAGTCGTAAAAACATTTCACTGTGCCTCTCCTCTGCCATCCAGATAAAATTCAGGGACTTTCCTATGGTTTTAGCAATGTCTGCATTCTAACTTGAACCTCCTCTTTACCTCATGCTGTTTTGCTTTTCTTAGGAACTTCCTACCTCTAATCTTGTCCATCAACCAGGCCGGGATTGTGTCTGAACCCAAGGCCATTTGAACTTGCTCTATCTTTCCTATTCTGTCATTTGTCCATCTTGTTTTCACGTGTTAGCTCCGAAATGTCACAGTGGACCCCAACCATGCTCCACCACATTCTCTAAGTGACTTTCTCTCTAGGACGTAAACTATGTGAAAGAATTCATCGTGTGGGATTTTCCCCGCCCTGCCCCAGGATAGGAGTTCCTCAGGAGCTGAGTGCAAGAACTTTTTCATGTTCCTTGCTATATATCTGCAGGGCCTGGAACAGTGCCTGGTAGGAGAGTAGGTGCTTAATAAAATAAAATAGTATGCATAAACATGTACAGATGTGTATTCATAACAGTAAAAAAAAGAACCTAAAACAATTTGCTGCATAGATCTGGAAAAATGTACACTACCAACAGACATAGAGATAAGGAGAAAAAAAAGAGAGAAAAACATTTTTTTTTGAACTCTAAACTTATTAGGAGAGAAAGATAGGGAAGAGTCTGTGTTTGAGTGGCTAGGAAGAAACCTTCGGGAATGGTTTTGTTATTATTGCCAGTATGCCTGTCTCCTGCTCTCCATACCTTCTGCCAGCTGCTGGTTCTCTAAGACATTAGGGTGTCAACTTGTAAATGCTATGTTCCATAAATCTTAAGTGGCAATCAATGCTTTCTCTTAAAAAAAGGAGCGGGGGGTGGGGGGAGAGTTTCAATCAAGTTTTGGAAAGTAAGGTTATCTCTGAGATGTAAATAATACGTTAACATTGTGTGGATTCTAAAGAGCTGAGAACATTAACTTGGAATGTGCTGAGCTAGTGGTAAATTGATATCCTGCCTGCAGTTGCCAGAGGAGTTTTTTTTTTTTTTTTTGTCTTGTCTTCACGGTAGAAGAGAAAATGTAAGGGAGTCTGGGTCAATTAATGACCTGCCTGTTACTGCCCTGTCTATTTCAGGCAGGGAAAACTGAAGAGGGTTGGGTAGTTTACTCTTTAAGTAGCTTCTTGCCGGGGAAGCTCAGTTTCCAAATCCTAGAGAACATATGTGTTAGTTTAATCAGAGTTTGGCCCAGAGGAGATTTAAATGAAAGGAAATTCTACAATTAGAAGGTGTGGAAGTAGAAAGCCGACTAAATCAAGCCCTTAGAGAGGCAGTGTGGGCTGGTGAGATTATATAGTCTCAGGACGGATAATGGTCTCCGGTTTTAAGTTCCTGATTCTCACTAGCTTCTGTGTCTGGATGCTGGCGGAGTGGGGCTTTGTCTAGGGCTTTCTTTCCCAGCTTCTCAGGGGCCTCACCTGAAAAGGAGCAGAGTCCCATGTTTGCTAGGGATCTGAGTGCCGTTTGTGGCAAGGGGTTGGATAAGAAGTTTTGCTTTGAAATAGGGCCTTTCTCTTTTCTCACTGGTTTGTTTCCTGCTCTGTCAGGCCGGCTTTTCAACTCGGTTATGAGCTATGAATTGTCTCTTGTTAGTTACTGTTGACCCAGAACAGCTCCGGGAAGTGCTCAGACGGAAGGGGGATGGGGTAGAGCCTGGCTGCATTCCCAGTGTGGCCAGAGAGATTCAAGAGTCCAGAAACCAAATTTAGAAGTTTTCAGGGATGACTAGGTCTTTGGCAATGGGAAACACGGTACAATAGCAACCTTGAGGTAGGAGGAATATACAAAATAAAAAAGAAAAAGAACGATACCAAAACGCAAAACTGCAAAAATAGCCCACCAATGGACCGTTTTAAAATCGTGTGGAAATGTTCCTTATTCACGTGCACACTGACTTGCTCTGCCTCCTCGCTCAGTCACATGCTGGAGCTCAGTTCTTTTATCGCCTTCCCTGTCTTCCTAAATATAGGATTCGCTCTTTTATTCACTTATGATTTTGAGTGCCTGGTTTGCCAATGGTGAGGAGATGACTGTAATAATCTGACTACAAGGAATTTAGACCAAACAAATATTTGTAAATAATTCGATTTTATATAGTATTTAAGATATAGTGGTATGTTCAATGGACAGAGGTATGGTTGATGGAGGGCGGGGAAGGCTTAAACTTGCATAAGATGTATGAGGGGTTAACAATGAAATCTTGAATTGTATTCTGGGAGAAGACTGTCATATGCTAACCCAAGTGATTACTATGTTTTTCTGGGCAGGATTTTCTTATTGGGGGCTACTTCAGCCTAGCTTTCATCTGGTCATTTTGTGTACACAGTCCTGTTCGAGAATGTCTCAATTAATGATAATGTGGTATTTATTTGACTCTACTACATTAACTAGAACACATCCTTTTAAAGAAGGATGTCAGCGACATAACAGGGGTCCTTTTTGATGACATAAATAAAAACGATAGTCCATTTGGTATTTTGCAAGGTTTGTCAGCTTCAATTCTTCTTTGTACTTCGATTTTTTTTTTTGTACTTTTCATTTGACTCTTTGATGTAGAATCAGAAAATGTCTCAGAAAAGAAATGTACCAATGCACGATAAGAATTTACTTGTGAAATGGATTTAAATTGGGTCTTGGCTTAGATAAGTTTGTTCACATTAAGCCACTTTGAACTCTAACTTCTATTTAGTACTTGGCCTGTGTAAGCACAGTTAGTCAAATCCTCTGCGATGAACCGAAATGGAGATTAGATTACCTAAAATCAAAATCTTGTGATAATTCATGTTGAAATTAGAGGAATCTGAAGTGAGTTCTTCTTTTCCCTTTTATGCTGTGATGGCTTCAGTTTAAATTATGTTATTCAAAGGGTACTGGAGCCTTCATAAATTATTCATTCACAAAGACTTAAGCTATTTCAAGCCACATCCTCTGAAAAAGAATGAGTTGAGTAAAATGGTTTTCAAAGCATTCATAAATACCTCTTTGCCTTCCATAACTAATTTTGGTGTCTGTTTAAGGGACACTTACTTCCTCCTATCAAGTTATCACACCTAATAATTTCCCTTTCTAAGGTGACTTGTGGATGAGTTTGATCT
The DNA here is from genome assembly GCA_902168405.1 of Peromyscus aztecus. Lineage (NCBI taxonomy): Eukaryota > Metazoa > Chordata > Mammalia > Rodentia > Cricetidae > Peromyscus > Peromyscus aztecus. The sequence continues at coordinate 7,879 of CABHPQ010139706.1, read as the reverse complement.
CATTCTGATGATCACAATGAGTTCAAAACAGGGAAATAAAGAGTGCATCTCTAGGGATTTCAGCGCCTTTGGAATCTTCCTGTGTGATCTAGTCTTTTCTTAAATATCTGTGACCTCATGCCTTCTAGGCAAGGCAATAGATAAATTTTCTTATAGGTCTACATCTGTGGCTACTCACAGTCATGAATTTATCTTCTGAGATACTCTAGTTCATGTATTTTTGTTATACTTAGGGATATACATCAGGGCCTGGAGAGACAGCTCAGTGGTGAAGAGCAGTTGGTTCTCTTCCAGAGAATTCAGGCTTGCTTCCTAGCACTGGCATGTTGGCTCACAATCATCTGTAACACTAATTCCAGGGGATTTATTTCCCTCTTCTGGTCTCCTTGGGCACCAGGCATGAAGGTGGTACACAGACATATGTAGGCAAACCACTCATGCACGTATAATAAACGATTCTTAAAATTTAAAAAAGATTTAAACACTCTACACCAACTAGGAATACTTCTAACTTCCCCATTTTCTGCATAGGTCTTTCTTATCCGGACCAACTTGCTCTATTGTTGGACACAGAAGCTCATTTGCTAATCAATAATCCATAATGGTGATCTGGGAAAAAAATCATTAGCAAAGCTACTCAGGAGTCATATCTGTGAGCGATTTTTATAAAATTCGTATTCTGAAAGCTCGTTGGAAGTATAACATCACGATTAAATCGCGGCTTCTATCCCCACAGCAAGCAGCATTTGGTATGGCTGCATTCCCCAGTGCAATGTGGTCCAGCTTTGTCAGGTTTCAGGCTTCTTGCCATTGTTCCCTTTCCATGTCGCTCCTCTGAGTTCCACGGTCTGCCCTTAGCTTTGGTCAGTGCGAACAGGAGCCCAGACATGGTAGGAAATCAGCCCGTGACCACTTCTGTAAGAACAGGGGGAGAGCATCTCAGGAGGACAAAGTAGCGGAGTCAAAAAGTGACAGCAACCGAGGCTGGACAGAAAAGTAAGGAGGAGGGAGCAAGGAATGAAGAAAACCCAGTCTGTAGGAAACTCGGGAGACGAGTTAAGGAGACCGACGCGGGCAGCTGTAGCATGTGTTAGAACGAGAGGCTGTTCAGAGGGAGGGCAGTCTTGACCACGTTTGCTCAGCGGGACGAGTGAGATGGGAGACAGGGATGTGCAGAACAGAAGCAATAACTGAAAATTCTTGCAGGACATAGAGTAGGGGAGGTGAAGACATCATGTGGAGGGCTTAGTCTTGGCAAGGCAGCAGAAATACCGCAAGTCTTCAGTGAGGAAGGAAACACAGTGAAGAAAGATTTTCGAGACATGTTCATTTTTTTTTTTTACTACACCATGACATCTCCTTGCTTGTTCCAACAATGGTCTAGATTTTGTGGTGAGGGTGTTCTTCTGAAAAGGATGTAATTAATACTAAAATCTGTAAATTCTGAGTAAAGTGAGTTGCTTTAAAATAAGTGGCCCTTATCCAAGGCAGCTAAAGATCTGAGGAGTGAAGACTGAGCTCTTCTGCCTCCTGTTAAGCCTTTGGAGTTTTGGATGGAGTATAAACATGTTTTTCTCTCTTTCTGGCTTTCTTGGCCTGCCTCCAAACACCCCACTTCTTCTCTCTTCTGGTGTGTTCTTAAAGTCTAAACATTAGAAGAAATCCCAGAGAACTTCAAGGGTGTCCCTGGGATAGACTTCTTTGAGAATGGAGACCCTATCATATAACCTTGTTTCTAAAGTCACAGCACAGGACTTGATAGTGTGAGACCGCTCAACCACGGGGGTGGTGTGGAAGTGGTGCAGAAGAACTGTGAAGGGGTTGGCCAAGGTTAGGTACAATGAGCTCACTGTGAAGGTACTGTTACAGTTCTGATAATCATTGCCGTGAGCACAGTCAAGGGTGAAAGGATTAAAAACTGTTAGTAAGTTAGCAGACAAAGTATGAACTATGAAGATCACTGACTGGGAGGCCCATGCTGGGCAGGAGGATCAGAAGGGCCGGATGGGGGATGATAAGCTTGAGAATAGTGGGGGTAGCAAGGGATGCAATGATTTTGTAAATACTGGGTGGGGGTTGTTCAATGGAAGTGAACAGATAGTAAGGAAGGACTTGTCTACGACTTATACATTTCTTAGGATTATGGTATCAGAATAGTTGGGAGTGGTCAAAGTATGAGAGACAAATCTTGGAATTATGCAACAACCATGCTTGAATTTTGCTAATGTGTGAGTGTTCTAATAAAGAAAAATGTAAATGGGTATCATTTCTTACTTTGTGAAAATCTAAGAGTGGCATGTGGCATTGGCCGAATACTTCGTTAGGCTGGGAAGTAAAGATTTTCAGCAAGGCTTCAGCATAAAGAAGATTGAAGGTTGTGTTTTTAAGATTTATTTCAGTTTTTATTATGTGTATATACATGGGTATGTGCATATGTGGGTGCAGGTGCCCATAGAGGCTAGAAGAAAGCATCAGATACCCTGGAGCTGGAGTTGCAGGTGATTGTGAGCTGCCTTCAAACTGGGGTCTCCTGGAAGAGCAGCAAGTGCTCTTAACGAGTGAACTTACATGAGAAGGTCTTGGTGTAAATGCAGGTTTTGCTATTTGTTGATTATTTAAGCTGGACACTTTATGTAATTTAAAAAGTATGCTATCTTATAAAAGGTTAATGATAATCATAATTTGGGATTATTGAGAAGATTTTGCAGTTTTTGAAGGTTCTTTTCAACTCTAAAATTTAAATACTTGATGATAGTTCATAAATATTAACTGGAGGTGGAACTATTCTTTGATGAATATTCTAAAACAAGATACTTAAGGGCTTATATTTAGTTAGAAAGTAGTATAATTAGACTGAAATATTTCAACTATGTTATTAACTGAATTTGTTTCGTAAGTACTAATATTTGATGGAACATGGTTGTTTAATCCAATGTAAGCCAAAACACAGACTTAAAATGTTCTGTAAATGTGGTTTTCCAAGATAATTCTTTTTATTCTTAGGGTTTTTCTTACTAAGAATGATGGAGAAGATATGTGCCTGTGTTTAACTTACTTTCAATAAAATGGAACCCCAAACATGAAAAACTCTTATACACCGTGTATACTCTGAAGTGGTTAAGGTTATCCAAAAGGATTAATGTCATGTTAGAGTTTAATCTAAAAGTCAAGAAAAACTAGATATGGAATTATATAATTATTTTCTCACTAATTTTAATTTATCTTTTATAACCGATGCTCTAAATTCTGTGATTCAGACTCTTAAAATAATTACTAGGGACTGGAGAGATGGCTCAGTGGTTAAAAGCACTGGCTGCTCTTACAGAGAGACTTGAGTGTGAGTCAGAGCACCAACATGGTCTTTCAGAACCATTTGTAGCTCCAATTCCAGAGGATTTGACATCCTCTTCCGGTCTTTGCAGGCAATACACATGATGTGGTGCACAGACATACATGCAGACAAAATAAAATAAAAATAAGTGAATCTTAAAAAAAGAATTTCTAACAGGTATTAAATATCTACCCTGAATTTTCAAATATTATCATGTGCCCTAGGACTTTGTGTAATCAGTATATTATTTTATATTAAATATTTGAGCGATTAGCACTTACTTGCTGTACTTGATTGACATTTAGCTCACTGTAAAAAAATGTGTCATGGTGCAGTGCAGTGAAAAGCCTTTTCACTTTGGTCTCTATGAGGGAGGGACTGTTCCATCAGCATGGCCTAGGTGGTGTCAGATGCTCTGGTCTCATCACTGATAGCAGAACCTCATTCTAGCAGGTGCATGTAAACTGAGCTGTTACGAAACACTCCAAATGGGTGGAGGCTGTATTCATAGACGAGAGCTTTGTTTCTCTCACCCCTAACACTGAGTCATCCAGGCAGGCAGCACACCCTACCTTGCTATTCTGTCCAATAAGCTTGGATGATGGGATGACCTTGCCATCATCATCAGTGTGTGGCTTCTTTCTGTAGATCTAAGGCAACTTCTTGATGTGCCCCATTTCCTAGCCATCAGGAGAGAAGAGAAGAGGGATTGATGGCCTCTTTTTCCTCGATCTTTCTCAGAACTTGCTCACTCTACTCCGGTCTACACTGCTTCTCCAGAACTTCTGTAGACTTATTTGATTGCGGCTAGGACTGAGCGCTGTAGTTTCTATTTGTGAAGGTGGGAACAGACTCTCATCTTTTCTCGTCTACTATTGGCATATAATATGTGAATTCAGAGAGTTCAATTTGCAAATGCTGTCCACTATCATTTCCCATAGCCTCCTCTCTGGTCTGCGTGCTCCACCTCTTGCTTCAGTAAGTCACTGATAGTAACCACTGAGCTTTAAAAACTGGACCTGCCTCAACTGAATCTACCAGGCTGAGCTGAATCCCCAGGGGAGTCCTTGCCCTGGAGGAGATGGGAATGGGGAGTGGGCTGTGAGGAGGAGGGGAGGAAGGAGGACAGGGGAAACCGTGGCTGATATGTAAAATTAAATTAAATTATAAAATTAAAAAAACCACAAACCAAGTCATTATATCTCTTTCTAAATTCCATGCCCATAGAATAAAATCCAAATTCTGCCCCAGGACCCTTTAGGGCCTAGTAAAGGCCTGGCTCTAGTCCGTGTGGCTCAGTCCTGCATGATGCTTTTGTTCACTATGCTCTGGCTAGTCTAGCATACACTGCTTTCCAGAACCCAGGGATCATTCCCTGCCGCAGGCACTCATACCTAGTATTATTTGTCTGGAAAAACTTTCTGCTGGAATCCTGCATGCCTGCTACACTTACATCCCTTGGCACTCAGCACAAATGTCATCTATTCTGAGTAGGTTTCCCAATCAGCCCTTCTAAGGCAGTGGACCTTGCTCCCAGATACTTGTCATCACATCACCGTGTGTGTTTTCTTCCTAGCACTTAAGAATCTTTGAAAGAGCTTGGGATGTAGTTTAGAGTGTTTGCTTAGTGTGCAAGAGGCTCTGGCTTCCACCCCCAACACTGCAAACAAAACCACCACAAGGTTTAAAGCCACCTTCTGTGCCATTTACCTTGATCACCTTTTTCCATTTTTATATTTGTAATGTTATAACATATATAGTTCAGTTTCAAAGATATTTATATACTGTAATCATATACCAAATACCCCCTTTCAAAAGAGAACATTGCCATCATTTTGATTTTGTTGGAATTCACAATATTTTTATTTGGGAAAAATATTCCCTTCAATATTTATGGAACTTCCATGAAAACATTCTTATTTTACTTACTGATTGACCTTTTCATTTACTAATAGTCTTTAGAAGGGCAGTCTTTTTCTAAGATTGGCACATAAAACTGACCTCAACAAATATCAGCTTAATGAGTAGCTAAAGGACTTGGCGGGACTCTCCGTGTCTCTTAGCAAGAAGAATCTGGTGTAGCTAAAACAAGGTCAACATGGATTTTCTTCCACATCTTGATTTCCATCTTGGGTATACTACGTGTTACTCCTAAACCACAAATTCATCATCCTCAGCGGATGTTTGAGCTTTTAGCCCTTCTCCCTTGCAGTATGTTAAAAGCCTACTCTCAATTTATGTTCATACTTTCATAGCTAAACCCTGTTAGCCTTGCCTTTTTTTTTTTTGGATGAATAGTCTTACAGATGTAATTAAGTGAACAATCTTGATATGAGAACATTTTGGAATTTTGGAATTTTGAAGGTGGACCTTAAATCAAATGTCAAAAGTCCCTGGGCCTTCAGAGAGAGTTAAGACTCAGAGGAGAGGGTCATATGATGATAAAGGCAGAGATTAAGGTTACACAGCCACATGCCAAGAAGGCCTGAAGCAGCCAGAGCTGAGCTGGTAAGGACCCTCCCTGAGTTTTTGTAGTGAGCTCAGTCAGAGACACCTTTATTCCATGCACGTGGCCTCTGAAACTGTGAGAGAATAAAATTTTGTTGGTTGAAGCACCTGAATAATTTTCAGCATAAATATGGCCTAAATATTTCAGGCTCCACATTTATATTAAAATCATTTGTTTATCTGAAATTATAAGTTAACTTTGGCATTTGTATTTGCTAATTCTGATCATTTCATTTGAATCTCAAGATGGTTTGAGAGTGGGGACTAAATTGGGAATAATATATAGATTTTTGTCATGAAGAACTGGAATAAAAATTTAAGAAATCCATATAAACAAACAAAGTATGATTGGTGTCAAAAGAGTTTTAAATATGCTGCAAAATCTTAAACTTGTACTCACAAAAGCAAAAAAATAAAAACATAAAAAAATGTCATATTTGGAATGAGTGATTTTTCATATTTTAATTCTGGTATAGAGCAGTCTTAAAAGAGGCTGATTTGTTTCTTACGACTGTAAAAAGAAAAGTAAGGAGAGAGAACTTGAGCAATGGGAAGGAGAGGTTGTTACTCTTGCAGAGGACCTGGTTTTGTTCCCAGCACCCACTTGGTAACTGACAACCTTTGGTAACTCCAGTCTCAGGAGATCCAATGCCTTCTTCTGGCTCCCACCCTCAGCTTCTGGCCTCAGCAGACACCAGGCACACACATGGTGCACATACATACATGCAGGAGAAACACTCATATTTACAAAATAAGATAAATTTTAAAAAGTAACGTCCACTCAATCCTATTTTAATTAAGAAAATATCTTTAGGGGATTAACAGCAAATTTGAGACTGCTGTCATTTCTACCATAGACACTTTTTAAGATTCAGCTTGAAAAGGAGCAAATTAAAACCCAGGAATTAAGGAAGAATTAGACTGAGAACAGCGTTTGATGAAGAACATTAGTAGATGGTCTTCCCCAAGGGCTGCAGGTGTTTCTGGAGTGAGTGAGGTGCCTAGGGAAACACCTTTCCTGCCTTTGCAGGCCTCGGGAGGAAGTAATAACACTCAGGAGGCATAAGCAGCCTTTTCCTTGTTTAAATTTTGCCTCCTTATAATCATCCTTTTCCCCCTTGTGTGTTTTTAAGCACAAATATCATACAGGCTATTAGATAAGTAATTAAATCTGTTGAACAAGCAAATGGAGTGGGTGATGGGGGAGAATGAGGGAAAGAAAATTTCCAAAATCTGTGTGTTTAATAAAAGATGGAATGAATTGGATGGATTTTATGCTTCTTACAAATAAGAATCAGTTTTCCGTGATGGAAGAACAGATAAAAAGAACTTAAAGAGAGATTTTTACTCTATTAATTTCACTTATGACTTGGGTATACTTAACCAAAGACAACCTCCCTGCTCTGTGCTTTGAATAAACTGTGTAGAAAGAGATGTAAACAAGCACTGGGTGTGCAGTGGGGTAGGGGAGGTTAGGGAGGCAGAGAGGCTGTTCCAGGAGAAAACAGAGAAGCAGGTAACGATTTTCCACCAAAGACAGCAATAGGGAGTCATTGATCACTGCCAAAGGAAGTTTCTGATATTTGTTCATTAATTTACAGACATTGACTATATAGTATGCATCCGGAATTATGGAAATGTAAGGGTTTTTCCAAAGAGCAAGATTGTCCTAGTTTTAGAGAGTGGATTGTACGTGGAGAGGACACACGTTTCAAGCAAGAACCATAAATTCTAAGTGTTATGGCAACAGAAATGTTTCTAAGCTATAGTAAACACACAGGGATGGCATGGGAGGGAGGGATCGGCAAATGGATATTAAAATCTTAATGGAGTTGATGTTCTGGTTAAACATCTGATCTATTAGAGAAAGCTGTTTGCTGAGACAAATTAAATAAATGAAATAACAAATTAAACAAAAGAGTTGTATTGTGAGAGTGTCATTTTGTTAGGGGTCTCTCGTGTGCCAGCCACGGCATGTATTGTGAATTCTTTCAGTAACTTCATGGGATTAATATCCATCCCTTCAGGGACTTTTTCTGA
>CABHPQ010139705.1:0-30895 GCA_902168405.1 Peromyscus aztecus | reverse complement strand
TGTGTGTGTGTGTGTGTGTGTGTGTGTGTGTGTGTGTGTGTGTGTGTATATCTGTACTCATTTTTATTTTTTATTAAGAAAATGCTTCCATTCATTATACATACCAATCAAAGATCCCCCTCTTCCCTTCTCCCACGCCCCCCAGACTCCCCATCTCAACCCACCCCTCGCTCCCCCCCCAAGAAGGCAAGGCCTCCCATGGGGAGGCACATCCAGTAGAGGCAAGTCCAAGCCCCTCCCCATGCCTCAAGGCTGCATGAGGTGTCCCATCATAGGTAGTGGGCTCTGAAAAACCCCTTCATGAACCAGGGATGGATTCTGATCCTACCACCAGGGTGCCCCTTAAGCAGATCAGGCCACACAACTGTCTCTCAGGCTGAGGGACTAGCCCAGTTCCATGTGGGCTCCATAGCTTTTGATCCACCTTTCATGAGTTCCCACTAGTTTGGTTTGGTGGACTCTGCAGGTTTCCCCATCATGATCTTGGTGCACTTGCTCATAGAATCCCTCTTCTCTCTCTTTAACTGGACTCCTGGAGCTCTGCCTGGTGTTGGCTGTAGATCTCTGCATCTGCTTCCATCAGTCATTGGAGAAAAGCTCTGTGATGACAGTTAGGGTATTCACCAATCCGGTCACTGGGGTAACCCACTTCAGTTCAGGCACCCTCTCTACGATTTCTAGAAGTCCAAGTTGGGGTCATCTTTGGGAATTCCTAGGAACTTCCCTAGCATCTAGTTTCTCTCTATCCCCATGATGTCTCCCTCTATCATGTACAATCCATCCAATTAAAAAAAATGGGCTACAGAGCTAAACAGAGAATTCTCAAAGGAAGAATCTCAAATGGCCAAAAGACATTTAAGGAATTGCTCAACATCCTTAGACATCAGGGAAATGCAAGTCAAAATGACTCTGAGATACCACCTTCACCTGTCAGAATGGCTAAGATCAAAAACACTAAAGACAGCTTATGTTGGAGAGGATGTGGAGCAAGGGGAACACTCCTCCACTGTTGGTGGGAGTGCAAACTTATACAGCCACTTTGGAACTCAGTATGGCAGTTTCTCAGAAAATTGGGAATCAATCTACCTCAAGACACAGCTGTAACACCCTTGGGTATATACCCAAGGAATGCTCAATCACACCACAAGGATACATGCTCAGCTATGTTCATAGTGGCACTTCGTATTTCAACGCTGCCTTCATCCTTTTCCATGGGTCAATGTATATGAAAACAAACCTCGAGAACCAGAACTGGCCTGGTTTGAAAAAAAAAGGTTGTATTTGAAAAGAACAGAAGGAGTTAAACAGCAACTGGCAGGGGGAGAGAGAATAAGGAACCAAATTAATGCCCCTGCTGGCCATGGCTGGGTAGCATGCCCACAACACCTTGGAGAAGGAATTTGAAAAGCAAAAGGAAGCTCATACCTGACTCTTAATCAGAGAAAATCTACCATCCACCCTGCCAGAAAGACTGCCTTTCGTGTTTGTAGAGTGGGAAACCTTGATGAGTCCCACTCACAGTGCTCTTCTAGGATTCTCCGTCCTTGCTGAGATACTAGTGCAGAACAAACCCATTCTCCTCTCATACCCACTGCCTCAAATCCAGCTGAGTCCCACCTGATCCTGCAGCCCCCCACCATGGGGGCATCAACAGAAGCTGAAGGACCTGAAGGATATGGGCTTGCTTGAAACCTGACTCAAAATCCAGAGGAAGAAGAGCTTCAGGAATCTCAGGCTCAATGTTTTCAGTCTGAAATGGCCTATCACCTGTCTCTTCTGTCTGGGTGATCCTCATCCCTTCAAATGAAGGGGAAACATGCTTCCGAGTCTATTGTGTACTTCTTTTTACAAATCAAGGCACGGGAAAACCCTTCCTAGACTGTGAGATTAGGACCCATAGTTGCTTGGGAATAAGCTTCCCTCCTGAAATGTCTTCCTTTAGTTTACCAGGAACAAATGTGTGCTAATCTACCCACTGTTGGTACAAGGCCACCACCCTTGCTTCCAGTATTGTCTGTGACCAGAGCTCCATATTGTCTCTCATATCAGTCATGCTCAGGCCACCTTCAGTCTCCGTTTATCAAAAGAAGACATCGTTTCAGAATGCTTTCGAAGGTCTCTGGATTTGAAGCATTCCCACCCCCCACCCCCGATCTTTCCTGTTGCCCTACTCAGACCTAATTTGACAGCAATATTTGTGGTGACTTAGCCAGTCTTTCTAGAGTTTTCTACTGTCTGTTGCATTGACTTAATGAGTTCACCTGCATGAACAAGTTTGAACAGGTCTGGACGGATATAAGTGATGCTCAGTGAGTGTATGGCTCGGGTGATGGGAGCAGAGGTGAGGAGGTCTAGGTACCGAGAACAAGTTGAACATTAGTGACCATGTGTAGCCTTTCAGGGGCATAGGGTGTTTTGCTGAATGCGGAAGTGGTGTGTGCTAGTTCAGCAGGCAAATTGGTCACATGGAGACCAGTTAAGAATACTTTCATTTCAAGTTTCCCTTCCACTTGCAACTGAGAAATTTAGGCACAGAGAGGTTAGATGGCTGGCCTGAGGTCCTGTGGCCAGTAAGAAGCAGAAACGAGATTATGAATCAGAAAATCTGGCTTCAAAGTTTCTGTTCTTAAGTAATACATTTTCCTGAAAGAAAGGTAGGAAATGGGAAGGGTAGGAGGAAAAAAATGGGAGATAAAGAAATAGGAGAGAAGAAGAAAAGAAGGGAGGAAAGGGAAGAGGGAGAAAGAAGAGAAGGAGAGAGAAAGAAGAGGAAGGAGGGGAGAGGGAAGGAGGTGCAGAGGGAGACATGGAGGGGAGGGGTGAGAAAAAGATAATTAAAAGAAGCCAAGGTAAGAAACCCAAAGGGGATGGGCATGTAGCTCCGTGGGGGAGCCCAGGTTTACTCCATCACATCTTCAGCATCTCTGATAATATTAAGCTTCTTGCCAATGCTAAGTCACAGCCAAGGCAACCCAGAGTCAGAGGATGTCCATCCTGCCTTGGCACCCTTTCTGTTTATAACCCTCTTCTATAGAGGCTGGGGCTACTGTTAGCTGTAGGCAGCTCTTCCCTGCCATGGGTCAGTGAGAGTCGGATCCTGACCAAACTAGAAATCTCATGCTCAGTCCCTATCCAGTACCAAGTCCCAATCCTCTCCTGAGCATACTTACGTGTGTGTGTGTGTGTGTGTGTGTGTGTGTGTGTGTGTGTGTGTGTGTTTGTGTACATATTTCAGGTGCACATATACATGTACTTATGTGTATGGAGGCCAGAGGTCAATTTCATGCATCTTAGTTGCTCTCTATTTTTTTTGAGACAGTGTCTCTCAATTGCTAATTTGGCTAGGCTGCCTACCAGTGAACTTCAGAGATCCATTAGTCTCCAGTTCCCCTACCCCTGGCACTGGGGTTACAGATGTACACACCACAGCACCTTGCTTCTACCTGGGTGCTGGAGAGCCAAGCTCAGGTCCTCAGATAAGCACTTTGTCAGCCAAGCTGCCTTGACTCCCTCATCTAACTTGTAGGACATTGCAAAGGGCAAGCAAATAACAAAGCTAAGGCTGCTGGCATGAAAAACAGCATGCCACACACATGGTATTACTACAGAAAACGAGGAAGTAACGAAGGACTTCACAGTGAAATTTACACTGATTGGGCCTGTTCCTACTCACATCCCCCACAAAAGTTCTTTAAATGCAGGCTGACTGAAGGGGGGAAAATATTAAGTTGTTCTGAATAGTTTTTCCTGACTACAAAATTACGACAAAGTACATTTGAAGGAAAATTTGAGAGGGCTGTGTGTATTTCCTGCCGAGTGAGAGGAAGAGCTTCAGCTGGTGTCCTTTCCTCTTGTATTGATCTAGACAAGCTCCCACTGGCTCGGCTCCTTGTTTTTAACATGTCTTCACACACCTTCACACCTGAGTTGAACCCTTGTCAAAGGGAGAGTCTGAGCAAAGACACAGTAGAAGAATGTCAGTTGTGTAGCCTGAACAGTGACAGGGTCACACTTCATAATAATAACAGCCACCACCCCACTATGGGGTTCTTCGTGACAAGGACATGGCTACTTGTCTGATTCGCGTAACTTCTGCCACCCTCAACCCAACTCATGACTTTCTCTGTCCCAGCGAGAGGCTTCATTACCAGCTAACGGCGTGGCTGTCAGGGACAGTACAGCACGTGAAGATGATCGTGTCTTAAATCTTCACTTCCCCAGCCTTGTTTTCCAGGGCTAGAAATTGTAATAAAGATCTGGGTAGACTGTTCTAACCTCAAGGAGTTTAGAAGGGCAGAATAAGATGATGTTCTTCAAGCCGATCTATGTGTCAAGCTCCAGCTCTAAGCAGAGCCTAGATTGACTTTCAGTGAATGTTAAGGGCATTGTTTGTCTTTGTACCAGTGCTGCTGTTGTGAATAGTGTTGTTGTTGCAGGTAATGATTCTATTGACTTGACCTGGAAGGTAGAGAGTACTAGCGTATCAGATGAGATTTTTCTTTTCCTCTTTGAGAGCTCGAACACTCCTACGTCTTGATTGTATGATTCTCTGATTGCTTCTTATTGGTTCTTGGCAAATGCAGCTACCAGGAGCTACTTGATGGACCATGTGGTTTTATGTACAACCCCCTCTCTACATGGCCCTACTCCCCTGACCTCCATTCTTTGGTGGCTCCTCATAGGAAAGGCATCATTATCACTTGGACAGAGACGATGGTTATCGTTAGCGAGTGAACATGAATTTTTAGATTCCACTCAGCTCCACTACCACATAAATTTTGCCCAAGAATGTCAGAATATTGTCAGATTTAATAGAAATACGTTCACTTGTTTCTCCTCTCCTTCAGCAAATATTGGCTGAGCATCCACATTACATAAGACACAATGGTGAGGGATCCATCATCTTACCATTAATAAGGTAGGGAAGCAAGACCCATGGATCATCTTCCCTGTGGAGTTCAATAAAAATAAACATTCCCTCTCACCAGAATGGACAACTGTGTATTCAGAGCATGTACTCCCTATTCAGCTTCTGCCCAGGTATTCATGCCAGTCTGCATTGCCCATTCCCCAATTCCTGCCTCGTTTCCACAACCCAACCTCAAGAGATACCTGTGCCGATCAGCCAGTCTGGGCTAGTCACTTTGCCTGCCATGTAACATCTAGTACCTCGATACCATTCACTTAGCTCTGATGCTCTGTCACTCATTATAAACTTTGGTATATATTTTTTTCTATAAGCTATTCAACTGCAATATAAATACTCTCAGCAGCCCCACAATATCAAAAAACTTTAGTATATCACACTGCACCTGAAGAATGAGTGGTACCTCAACAACTTTTACTGTGAAGTAGGAAACAAGTATCTTTTTCCAGGCTGCGGGAAGCCGCAAAGATGAAAGAGAGGTTTATCTGAAATGTGGAGGCCTTTTCCCAGTTCGGAGAAGATGATTGGTCAATGAATCATAGTCGAAGGCTGATATATCTTCTTGAAGGGATGTTTCAACATCATTTCTTAGAGTTGTGTTTGTCTTATGAAGACCCGCTTGTGTTTTTCTTTATTTAGATAAACACAGGGCGTGGTGGCACACACCTTTAATTCCAGCACTCAGGAGGCAGGGGCAGGCCGATCTCTGTGAGTTCGAGGCCAGCCTGATCTACAGAGTGAGTTTCAGGATAGCCAAGGCTGTTACACAGAGAAATGCTGTCTTGAAAAACAAGAGAAAACAAAAAAGAAAAGAAGAGAAAAGAAAAGAAAAGATAGAGTGGCTGTAAATTTGGAAATCCCAAGCGCTATTCTTGCTCTCTTTTATCTACCATCCTTGCAACCTTGAAATTGAGCAGCAAGTGTTTACCTGGACCAGTATGACTCCATAAAGAAAGCTGTGGTCTTCTTTAAGAATAAATCCCTTGTTGAGGCCCTACTGTGTGATAAGAACTCATCTTGTTAGTTTGCCTGAGTCTTTCTCACAGAAGTTCAACATAATCTCACAAGCCAGGCATTATGGCCTATACTTTATGCTGGGTACTTGGGGTGGATGGGTTGGTTGGTTGGTTTGGTTGGTTGGTTGGTTGGTTGGTTGTTGGTTGGTTGGTTGGTTGAGATGGCGTCTTGCTACATATCCCAGAATGACCCTAAATTTGTTGTATGACCTCTATCTTAAAAATTAGGAAAGTGAAACCCATAGAAGTTAAATCATTAAGGTAGTATAGCTAATAGGCTGTGGAGCCGAGAACTGAGTCTGGGCCCCACCTCCCACATCGCAGCAGTCAAAACCATCTCAGAAAAGCATTCCCTCCGAATGGTTTGTCTGAGGAGTTGAGAGTTCCCTCCTACAAGGCATCGTATACCCTCTTATGTTGGTATCATGCACGCCAGGACACTACACAAACACAAAGAAAAACACATTCTGTCTTGTCAACACCATCCATGGCCCTCACATGCCATAAAATGTCCCTCCATTCAAGGATTCAAATAAACTGGTGCCTTCATGCTCTTGAGTCATGGTTGCCAATTCTTCAGTCTCATCAGAACTTGCCCAACAGCAGACGTTGCCAGAGAGTTCCCTTTAAGTAGGGACTACCCTAGTTGAGAAACTCTTTTCATTTCTGTATCAGATCTTCTTTGTATTTCTCTATGGATTTCTCATCCCACTGCCTGTCCAGTGTCTGGTCTTAAAAAGCCATGCCAGTGATCCCTCTAGCAATGCCCAGTACATACATCCTTCTCTGTCTCTGTGATTTTAGTGATGAAAATTCAATTGACGGGGCAGACCGACCCATAGGCTATGTTGTCTCTGATCCTCAGGACCCAGGAGCAGTACTGGATTTTATTTGTGGCTAATTCAATGTATGGCCTTGAACACATCTCCATTTCTCTGCAAGAGCAAGACAGAGCCTCTTTGTTTAACTAGATCTGTGACTGAAGACAGATCACTCTTCTCCAAACTAATTCTATGGGATATTATTTGTGAATTGCAGCTTCCAGGGTTTTCATAAAATGTCATGTCACCAGGCGTCCTGTGAAACACTAGAGATGTGTAAACATCAGTCAGTTAAGGCCCATCGAGAACTTGCATCTCAATGGCTGCATTTTGCTAATGAGGAAACTTAACACCCAAGAAGGTGTGGAAAATTGTCCAAGTCCAAGCAAGCCCCAAACCAGAATCAAATACTTCTTCCCCCAGGTTAGAAATAGACCTTGGTATTCATAAACCAACCGTCTTGGCTTTTTTTTGTTTGTTTATTTGTTTGGTTGATTTAGAGGGTCTCTGATAGCCTCTAATGTATTCATCATGTTGTAATCATTAAGCAAAAGTGGGTGGTCAGGGTTTTCTTCAAAAAAAAAAAAAAAGTCATGCAAATTGGAGACATTTTCTCTGCTTGAGAATAAAATTGGTGGAAAAACATGCCAAATTTATACATTTTCAGAAAAGTGTCTCATTCAAAGTCATCAGGCAAATGAGAGGCAGAGGCAGGATGGGGAACTGGAGAGTTCCAGAGAGACATGTGGAAGATAATGGATGGTGACAGGCTGTCTATGCAATCCTTCTGGCTTCCTAAGGTCCAGGTGGATGCCCACCCTGTCAGATTGATTGATTGTAGCGCCCGTCCTAGAATGTCACCAATCCCCAGCACATGGATACAGTTGCACATCTGTTTCCAGAAGGTTCTAGGTCAGAATACAACCTTTTCCCCTTTCAGCATAAATTGAGTTGCCAACAGTCAAAACATGGAAAGTGGGGCCCTAATGAGCCAGTTTTGTGACCACTGGGAGGTAAGCGAAGGAGACGGAAGCCGGGAGAGAAGAGAACTCAGATCTGTTTTTCATTGGGCTTTGGGGCTGTCTCTTGAACAAATCTGACCCTAGGTACGGAGCTTGCCCTTTCCTAGTCCCAGCTTCCCTGGATATAAAATACATGTTTGGCAACTGCTCTGAAAGTTATTAAAGTTGTGGCAGTAAACTATGAAAGGCCAGAGAATTTCAAGCAAAAGTTATTGCATCGGTAACTCAGAAACTAATCCCTAAAACTCCTGACACATTTTTCCCAGGGCGAGCGCCAATCCAGAAATGGAAATCATTATCAAGGGCCACTGTGTACCTGGAATTAAAATCCATCATTCCTCGGAGCACAGAGCTGAGATTTGGGCAGAATAGGAGAATACTTACACCTTTCAAGACCGTCTTCCTTAAAACCAGAGTCCTTTATGCTTCAGAAGAACACGGCGAATTCTGTATTCTCTGCTTACTTGTTTTTCTTTTCCTTAAGAACCCCTCGTTACATTTTTTTCCTTTCAAATATTTCTTTCTTTGACAGTTCCACATTTAAACTGAAAAGCTTCCTTTTCCTTATTCAATTGCACTGGTTTTATTTGGGATGGAAACCCTGCTGGGTACCGTAACAGAGAACAAGCTTTACAGCGGCAATAATCCCTTCTACAGCATCTATTGTGGGGAAACTTAATACACTTTTATTAAATGGCTGAAGACTTGACTCTAGCGATCTGAATTAACTACAGAAAAGCATAGAGATGGAACAAAAGTCCTCACTTCGTTCAACAGACATCCACTTCATGCCCCACAACCCCGCCTAGCAGGGACCCAAGACAGAAAACTGCCACTTGGGAGACACCCTTGAGAAGGGTCAATGTTGCCTTAAGCAATACCGTTTTCACTAAAAGTGAACCAAGGCAGGACTGGGGAAGTGTCTCAGTTGGCAAAATGCCTTCCAAGGGAGAACAAGGGCCTGGCTTTGGATAAAAGATCAGTGTGGCATCTGTGTGCAAAGATAATGCTGTGAAGCAGGGACAGGCAGATCCCCAGAGCCCCCTGACCTGCCAGTCTGGCCAAAATGCCCAAGTCTAGGTTCAAAGAGAGGCCCTGTCTTATAAACGGAGGTGGAACATAATTAAGGAAGATGCCCCATGTCAACCTCCAACCTACACACACACACACACACACACACACACACACCTACATGCATCCACACAGACACACATGTAAAAGAAAAAGCAAACATGGAAAAGAAGGAACAGGAAATGCTATTAGTAAGAAAACGCAGAAATGAACCTTCAGCCTCATTGTGGTAAATGGGAGTACACTTCAGAGTTTAAAAAAACACGTACTTTGACCCTGATTGTAGTAATTTAGGTAACTACACAGATAGCTTTGACCCAATCATTACAGAGAAGAAAGCAGAAGCAATGTCCAAGTTGTTAAGAACACAATCAGTGAATGAGAACCTCATTGGTACTTATTGCCTCCAGACAGACATTGAGTGGGAATGTGCAGTCACAGGCAGGGACATGTAGGGTGGTGCCACTGTGTACAATCACAGCTGGGGCTGTACGATGAGGTGGTGACTATGGCTGTCTCCAGACAACAGATGCCATGAGTTATGTGAATTTTCGGAATTGCTGGAGACTTAATTTGATTCATTTTACTATTTTTACGGTAAGCATCACTGTATAGTTTGGTGTGAGGGATTAAAGTTTTTCAAACAAAAATTTAGTCATCCCCCCCACACACACACATTCAATATCCCTTGCCTTTTGTATTACCATACTTAAGCCCAACCTAGTAGTGAGAAAATATAGAATATTGTAATGATCTCGTGGTATATACCCAAGTCAAAAATCTCTAATTTATATGCTTTAATTTATCAAATGATGTTCTTTCAGTGCAAGCAATTTATAATGTGCTAATTATACCTCAATGTAACTGTTTTTAAAGAAAGAAAAAGTAATCCAGATAAGTTCTATTTCTCACAGACTATTTAAATATGCAATTATAAATGAACACATGCTCTCTCCTTCTCTCTCTGTCATATATATATATATATGTACATATATATACATATATATGTATAGTGTGATATATATCTGAGTCACTGTTGAAAAGGAAATTGGATGTTCCAATAAGTGACAGGAGGCTATCCCGAGAGGTTAATAGCCTGAGCATGGTGTAAGAATGCTCCTTTAGCTAATCCTCTGCTCTCTGGCAGGGTCAGCATCTGAGATAACAGACGGATGCAGAGCTCACCATCTAACCTGCTTCCATATTCTTCTGTTTGCACTGTTTCTCGAAGTCCATGTCAATCTTAGATACCTTCTACCCCAAAGTACATGCTTCAGTGCACTTTAATTTTACAGCCGTAAATAAATAGTTCTCACTAGCT
The DNA here is from genome assembly GCA_902168405.1 of Peromyscus aztecus. NCBI lineage: Eukaryota > Metazoa > Chordata > Mammalia > Rodentia > Cricetidae > Peromyscus > Peromyscus aztecus. The sequence goes on along the minus strand of CABHPQ010139705.1, from coordinate 20,717 downwards.
TCCCTTAAGTAACTACACAGCAAACCTGGGGATGATGAGACTTTGGGCATGCCGAAACCAAGTATTGTTTCAAAGAGATAATTCTGAACAGGCTGGTAAACTTTTTCTGCTGCCAGGGTATCTCACGGATGAATGTCCTTCCTCTATGAGACTAGCTACAGAACTACTTCAAAGATTTGCAATTGTCTAGAAATGCCACTGTCCACAGTAAATTTGAGAATGGGGTTTCTGAGTTCACTGGACAGGAATGAAACAGATGTTTACATGTTGAGGGTCATTGTCCTCAGTACCATTTGGGGGTCCATCTCTTGGTACCCAGGAAGAATGTGATACCTGAACTCACTGCAGAGAAGTGACCCTCTCTGCAGGTTAGGCTGGTTTCTCATCACTGTCTTCCTATGCTTTCCTCCTCTGCCTTCCATTGCATCCAGCTGGACTGTGCTGCATGGAAGAATCGGGCGTCCAGAGAACCCATTTCGAGTGGCCCTAGAATACATCTCCAGTGGAAACCGCAGCTTGTCTGCAGTGGACTTCTTTGCCCTGAAGAACTGCAGTGAAGGTACGTGAATCTGACTTTGTCTCTCTCTCTCTCTCTCCTCTACAGCCTGTCTTGAATGCTTCAATGATCGTATTTAGCTTGAATCCAAAGTCTGCAGTGATTAGGAGCTGATTCTGAGCATTAGCAAGTGTGCCATAGCCCAGGCGATCAATTGTCAAAGAACTCCAGAATAAAGTTGTAGCTACTTATCTTCAAACTTTATCAAATGGGATACAGCCTTTCTTAGATAATGTGCTAGCTTAACTTCTGTGGTGACAAATGCTTCCTCCTACTTAATAATATTTTATTATGAGAAATGTAAATGGACACCAAGGAAACACAATAGTCCATGAATCCCCACCTAGCAGCCTTAGCCTGACTTAGCAGTTATCAACAGTCTGTCTTTTTGTTTTACCTACATCTCTATCCACCTCCTGCCCTCCCGATAACTTAATGGTAATCACTATTTGGCTTTTTTCTGGAGGTAAAATTCAGAAGTAATTTTATTGGTTTTTGTCTGGGCTCTTGTTAACTGACAACACGGGAAATGGTTAGATGTGGAAATTTATCTTAGTTTTGTGCAAGCCTAGTGGGCATGGCCCACTGTGTCATTGAATTTCTTTTGCTCAGACGCCACATTGTGACTTTACCTCAAGGTAAGCTTTTATTCTTTCTTCCTTTGTACCTTGGCGTCCAGGAAGCCGAACCAAATGCAATACTCCATCACAGTATTCAAATCTTTGTGGGCCTGTGATGAGCTTTTCTTCACCCCTTTGCAGGGTTTGAGTCTCCTAGCCTGGTTTTCAACATCCTATTTTGTATGCATGTTTCATTAAACATTGTTTCAAGTCTGAATACAAAACAGACTAGCACAAACTATCGGTAGCTATGTGAGGCTGAGCTCCCCTTGGTTCATCAGAAGGTCCGCTGTCTACCAGAAGCATCTTTGATTCCTTCCCAGATGTAGAGAGTAGAGGAGTTACTATCATTGCTGCTAGGATGCTCCTGTTCCTGCTTCTGCTCAGAGGTCCACAGAAGGGCACTCTCGAGCAGGGATGCTGTGACCTGAGCATCCTAAGAATGAAGCGTGGAAAGCAGCCCGTGTGGTACTTCTAGACCTTAATTCTCAATTTAGGATATTTGTGAGCAAGCTTGAAGGCCCCTTCCCAGAGGGTCGTCTGCTGTGGATAAAGGCCTAGGTTTGAAGCTTGTGCTCTTAGTTGTGAGGTGGGACAGTGTCCCTCTACTCCTGTTACAGTGACTCTCCATTCCTTGATGGCCTTGCAAGAACTTTCACAAGTGAATTTTTTTATTGGTCTTGTTTTAGTCAAAACTGATTTCTATGTGGGGAAAAGAAAACTCATCATGATGTGATAGACTGAACTGGTTGTAGTGGGAAAGGGTGGTTAACCTGTGCTGTGAGGTAGTGCCTGAGGAGCATGTGGTTTGTGACTGAGCCAGGAGTGTGCGTGAATGTTTCCACATTCTTGAACTTAAGGATCTGTGAAGGTCTCTGGACACCATCAAGCATCGCAGATGTTAAGGGTCTGTTTCATCCAAAAGACACCCTCAGTTGAAAGTAACCAGTTAATGAAACTGCCACACAGAAAAGACATAAGTTTACACAAATGGCATAATCCCATTTTAAAAAAAGAACATCAGGAAAGAAAACAATTGAGCACAAAGGCCCAGATATCAGGCCCAGCACAAAACACTGCCAGCCTGCCTGGCTCTGCAAAAACTCTTTGCATTCTCAAATGAAGAATTTCAGCCAAGTACATGGATGTTTCATCCCTTGCTTTGCAAGCTCCTCTCACCTAGAGAATTCCTCCCCTGGGGCTTGTGTTGCATGGCAGTGAATCTGTTGCAGAGCTTAAGCTTGTTCCTTGTCTGTTTCTCCATCCTCGCAAAACCAAAGGACTTCACCTCCTTCAGTGATCTTTCATGACTCAGAAAATGACCTCTGCAGGGTACCCTCTTCTGCCTCTTCCTGGTCAAGAAACCTGGGGAGGTCCTTACAGTCCAGCTACTTTCCTGTCTCTAGGCCTGGAGGCTCCAAGTCCAAGGACAAGATGGTCTTCGTGAAGAAATAGTTGATCTGTGCGCCCCTCCCCCTTTTTCTACCCAGAACTCATTAGCTACCAACGCACAAAGAGGGTCTGTTGTGGGCATGTGAGAAAATACAGCAGAGAACAGTGATGTTAGAATGTTCTAAGCACTTCTATCCCTCCTCCCATAATGGAGCAAGTTCAGATGATGCAGGCAAGTTCCCAACATCAGAAGCATCCCAAGCCTGCATTCATGTGTTTAAAATTTAGCGGGATGCTTCGGTACATACTTGAGGCCTGTGTGTTATAGACAAGTGCCTGTGTTTTCTGGGGTCATGGCTTTGGTTAAGTCAAGAAGGAGAGGAGGAGAAAAATAATGTCTTTGAGGTGTGGATGGAGCTGGTGACATGCTAGCCAGGGTTATAGATGGGTCTGCAAGTTGCCTAGTCTATTACCCAATTGTAACTTGACCCCCCTCATAATGAGGGACAGATAAAGTTTGAAGGAAAACACAGCTAAGTAACTCTACACATCTTCCTTGGCCCCAGTGAGCAAGAGCACTGTTTTAGCTCATCTGGAGAAAACTAACAGGAGATGTTAGGCACAATTCTCCCTGCAAAGGAGACAGCATCTATCTGTGGTGTCTTCAGGAAGACAGATGTACCTATTTCCTCTTTGAATATTGACATCTGTCACAGTGTGTACACTTAATCGGTGCTCAATTAATGCCCACCAATGTTGACGGGGCACTTACATATGCTATGGCTAAGTGTCCACCCCCCTTCATGTGTACTGTCCCCCACAAGCTTTACAATAATGATAGAGAGCAGGGACAGTTCTCATCTCACAAGCAGGAAAACTGAAAGTCACAGGTGTTTCAGAACTTGCCAAAATCTCTAAAACATAGAGCCAGACTGGATCCAAAGTTGATCTGATCACAAAGCCACTGGTTCATCCTTGACACTCTCTTGCCTTTGTAGACGATTCAGATGCTGAAGTGTGATCTGTTACTGGATGCCATAGAATTCTCTCAACTCCTTCCTACTCCTCTGATCCCTACACTAGATTGACCAGAACACTGATGTTACTACCGCCTTGTATTCTATCTGTGCCCACATGGGTACTATATTGCCGACTCTTTGTTATTGTTTGTTGGTTGGTTGGTTTGCTTCAAGACAAGGTTTCTCTGTGTTGCTTTGGCTGTCCTGGAAAACCAGACTGGCCTCAAACTCAGAGATTCCCCTGCCTCTGTCTCCCTAGTGCTGGGATTAAAGGTGTGTGCCAACCCCACCCAGCTGGCTACTTTGCAGACTCTTGAATTTGTCCTTCAGACTTCATTTTCTTAACCATATGCCTTATTCTTCTTATATCCTTTACGTATACTGATGCGGACTTTGGCATCAGCTAGGTGGTCTCCCTAAGACTACTGTCTGTCGTTCTCACACTGCAAATCTCAGTATTTCCTTTCCTTGCAGTCCTTTCAATGGGGCACAGGTAATCCCTTACCTCCTCCCATGTCAGAAAATAATATGGGGAGTGTGCTGTACTTCCTTGCTCGGGATATATCATTGGAAGCTACAGAACTTCTGCTTGGAAGACTTTGATCTAAATCTAGCAGTGCTTTGCCAACTAGTCATTGGGGGACCCTAACTTGAGGTTTAATACATTGTCCTTTATTTCTTTGGTGACTCAAGGGGGCAGTTAGTACAGTGCTAAGCACATAGGAAACAACACATAAATGCTTGTTGACAGATTGGTTAATCAATGGATTAATAAATAGTGTTCCTGTTTTATAGCTTCAGGCTAGTGCAGGGAACCTACTTCCAAAAGAAGGTAGCTGTGAGTAGAAATTGCTTGGAATTGGGTGTTCCTCGGAAAAGCTCGTGAAGGAGCAGTTTATACATTCAATATGGCGGAGGGGGCCATCAACCTCCAGAGACACCCAGATGTGGGCTCCCTTATCCCACTCACAAAAAGCCTTTCATTGGTGGACAACCCAGAGAAGGTCACTCCCCACGGACCCTCGACTTCAGAGAGACCCCTACATAAACCACACAGCACAGAGTAAGCAGGACCAGATCCTGGAAATGGAGTGAACAGCATCCACACAGCTCTGAGCAGCTCACAAAATACACATCATCATAAACACCATTTAGTACTTCCCTAACGCCGGGCCCTGCTCTGGGTATGTGTTTCTATTAGTTTCCTTCATCCTCACTCCAGTGCTGAATGCTGTGTACCATTATTATTACATCTGTTAGTTGGATGGGGAAATTGAGGCCCAGCGAATTAAGTCATTACCCCAGAGTCACAGCTGATAATTGCATTGGAAGCCATCTGGCTCTTAGCTGCTTCCTAAGGAAGGTCACCACTGGAAGGGTGACAGAAGACATCCAGACAGCCTCTTTCACTGTATGAAAGTGTAATGAACAAAAACCCAGAGCTTTTCCTTGGAATGTGATATATTACATTACCGACCAGCCTAATGCACTTTACCCTTCCATCTCCTTTGATCTCAGTGTTTCTAAGAAATCAATTCAGCATTTCCCTCACCCTTCCTAGATTGTCAAGGGCCTTTGAGGTGCACCCCTGCCTACTGGTCAAAATGAAAATAAAGAACTGTGAAGGCCCCACCTCTGTAAAACAAGGAGGGAGCCGCAAATGACTCCAGCGGGAGCCTAAATACATCTTATTCCCAGGTCCCATAGTCCCCTTCTCGTTCATGAACCTGCGAGAAGCACAGCTGAGGTTTCCCAGCCCAGGGCCATGTTCAAGTTGCTCACAGATTTCTCGACCAAATGCAATCTAGGTCCCTTACATTACTGATGCTCCCTAGAGGGGAGAGTGTCATGAGGACTTCGTTCACTGACTTCACTGGCTCAGAAAGGAGAAGGGATTCAAGAGAACACATTCAGTGTTGGAGTGGGTAGCCATTCCAGCTTTGACCTGGAGCTCTAACCCCCACTGAGGCTTTGGTAACAGTCACACCTACAAGGCAGGGCTGAGAGAGGACGCTGAAGACCCGAGATCCAGATGCATAGGCTCTCTTGGTTCCTGGACCCTGGATGCTGGAGGTAGACCGAGCAGAGCTCTCCAGAGAACACTGCCAGACTGTGCTACACCTTTCCCAGACCCTGCAACCTATCCCTTCACTTGTAAGTTACCCCACAAAATAAACCTCCCTTTTAACTACGTGGAGTGGCCTTAATAATTTCACCAATACAGTGTTGTGACCACAGTTGCCTTGAAACATGTGTCCTCAGGGTTGGAGATGCACTCATATCTTAACTTCTCTGGGACTGCCTTGAAGGTACTTAAACTACACTCATGGTTTAAAAACTGAACTCTCATTTAAAAGTTTTCCGTTGGATTCTAGTCTATAAAGTTACACATGTAGAACTGCCATAAGAAATAAGGGCCAGAACCACTTCTTCCATAGGCTGACCTGCCCCATGATGAGGCTTCTAAAATACAATTTGAGAACCACCAGACAGATTGGTTTTCAGCTCTTATGTTATCTAGGTTTTCTGATCCTGTATGCTCGCATGTAAAATATGAAAGCCCAAACCAGTTAGTTATACTCCATACCTTGTTTGAATACTTTCAATATTAAGACAATTTTTATGAGATGAATTCTTTCCCATGTGGATCCTTGCTTTGGTGTGCTGTCCATAAAGTTAGTGTGAATGTTCTCAGACGAAGGTTGGTGACTTATGCCATCCCGCCCCATCAATGATGATGATAGACAGTGGAGAACATCCTCCTTAGCCCCTGAGGGGATAAGAAGAAATGAGAGAAGCCAAACAGACAAGTTCAAATCGTTGGTCAGCCATGTGAAGCCAACCAGTCTGGGGTAGACTCCAAAATCCAGCTGGGCGAAATGAGGGATGACTCCATGGACTCCTGGCAGACTGGTCCAAACTGGGCATTTTGGGTTCCATCAGCAAGCAATGCCCCAGCAGGGTCCTCAAACTGTTCTTGTATCTGGAGATTGGGGTGGTATTCTGCCTTGGGGTTGCCAGCAAAAAGTTCCCCCTTTCTGCTGCAGACTCGTCATCTACGCATCCACTGGTCCATCTGCCCTGCTCATCCACTGGTGCATCTGCCTGTTCATTAAACAGACATTTACCCAGGAGATAGAAATCTCAGTACCTACTGACCCTAATAGACAATTGTTTTTCCTGTCTAGGGTTGAATCTGGTATGGTGGCTTTAAGATCTTCCATTCTACTTTATACAGACACTGTTTCCCCAAAGGGCGTCCCTGCTTATACTTAATTTGCACCAGCAATATCAAGCAGCTGCTGCATTTGCAGAGATGTCTTCCTCCAAATGGGCTCCACTGTCACCCTCAGAAAGATCATGGAATAACACTGAACTGGCAGTCAGAAAACCCGAACTTAAGTCCATCTCCCACCTCTTCATCTCCAGAGACCAGTCAATCCCTCAGATCGGAAAGGACCTCAGAGGTCTCCTCCAGAATTGGCACATCGACTGTTTTTTGATTGAAAATGGGAATAGCAATATGTCAATAGTTTTCCTGGCATGGACCTCTCTTCCTGAGGGTCAATAAGAAACCAGCTTAGAGAGGCAACTTAAAGGATGCCACGGGCTGCCAAACTTGTCTGGGCCTCCATTTCCTGAAGCCACTTAAAATGAGCAGCTCTCTCCTTGCTTCTCAGTTCCCCATGGAGAAGCTACCATTCACAGGAACAGTTTGGCCCCCTGCACAGCTTGGTGATGGTGACTAATGGCCAAATGCACAGTAGGTGATGAAAACCACATAAGACCAGTTGGAGAGGTTCCGCCAGCCGGGCTGGTCACTTCAAGGGACTGAGTCAACTATGCAAAGATTGGGTCTGTTCCTTGGAATTGAATGACAGAGGGAAACTGCGGTCACAGCCTCCAGAGAAACCTATTCGTAGTGGATGAACCCTATTTTCAAAACACCCCTTAACTCTCTGTTTTCCAAAATCATCTACCTCTACTTTGTCAAGTAGGCTGAGTCACTTAAAAGTAAGCATTAAAATTATGTCAGGCTAGGGAAATGGCTCCGTCAGTAAAGCATAAGGACCTAAGTCCAATCCTCAGAACCCATGTTGAAAATAAATAAGTTAATTTATTAATAAGTTAAATATAATAAGAAATAAAAGGCATGGTGGTACGTGCTTATAATCTCACCATTGAGAAGCAGAAACAGGAAGATCCTTGGGGCTCACTGGCAAACCAGGCTAGGCAACCCAATGAGATATGGGTTCAAAGAGAGACTCTGTTTCCAAAAAGCAAGCTAGAGAAAGGTTAAGGACAAGACCCATTGCCAACCTCTGGCCTCTGTGTGCAAGAAACCGCTCCCCCATGTAAACACACACACACACACACACACACACACACACACACGCATGCACACAAATACACCACCCACACAGGAATGTATACACATATGCACACACACTAGTCATGATTTCATCCGGCTATTGAAATCTACTCACATTTCCCAAACACCTCCCCAACTCCTTCTCTGCATGCTCTGCAGCATGGGCTGTCTTCTGCAGCCATCACACTTCTTTCAGATCTCAGCTGAGATACTATTTTCTGTCTCACTGCAGAATTATGTTTCCATGCTTTTCTATTTTAGAACAATCCACTTCTCTGCAGAGTTATTTATATGTCTCACTCAATAGATGCTAACTTCCTAGAATCAAAGTCTTTTTTTTTTATCCCTGTGTCTCAATTAGCAACTAAGAGTGCTGTTTTCATGGTGAGTGCTCAATAAAGGTTTGCTTATCCTAATGTAGGAGGGAGATTATGGGCTTTTAAATCAGACCAAATGAGTGTGGAGGCTCAGCTCTGCCGCTTACCACCTTTGTGAGCTTGGAAGAGTTTCTTAAATCTATGGGCTTTGGTTTTTTTTTTTCATCATTAAATGGGCTAATAATACATAATTATAGCTTTGTTGGGAGATTAAAACAGATATTGTGTGCAGAACTCCTAGCCAGTGCCTGGCATGATAAATACCACTGCCTCCTCTCTCTAGCATCCCTTGACTAAGCTGAGTCTCCTCATCCTGGAACCAGAGCAGAATAATTCTGCACAGCTATCCCAGGGGGTGTTTGCAGAGTCCCACCCACCTTCTGCCTTCCTTCTGTGCCTTGTCCGAGCCATGGGGTGGAGAGGAAACTACCTCATTTCCAGCAGCCTCTAATAGCCTGGATCAGCTTTGTGATTTCAAAGGCATCCGGTTCCTCTTTCCCCCACATCCGATGCTTTAACCTCTGATAATGTCATTTTCTTTATCACTTTTTGACCCAGTCCCTAGAAGTCTTCGTGCCTTGCAAATAATTAATATTGTTTAATCCTGTGGGGATGGTTGAAAATTGGGGGAGTCCTTAGACATGCTGCTTACACCGCCCCTTTACAGCAGATTGGAATCCAAAGCAGCCAGCCAGAGCCAGACCATAGGACCAAGAAGGTCTTTCGTTGGCTTCCCTTGCCCTCCCAGTGAACAGCTACTTTGGCAACAACTTCCTTACTTTGGAACGACTTTACTCATAATCACTAATAAAGCCAATTACAACTGCCCGTCGAGTGCTTAGGAACAGTATCGATTGCTTGGGTTACTATTTTAAATATTGAACCATTGAAACTCACCCTAAAATGGAGGCTAGATCCAAAAAGAGTTTTTAAATATAAATAAATAAAGAATGAATGTGCTGAGGTCATGGTACTCCCAGAAGAAAATTACTTTCAAATTACAACTACATAAAAGAAATAATTGAAAAGATTAATCACACTAAAATAATTGGTCTATTTTACAAGTAATTTGGAGCACTATTCTGTCATTGACATCGATGTCTAGTAGTAAAATAGTAATGAATTTCATTCTCTGACTAATGTATTTATTTTATTAATGGTACTAAATGGTGTTGTTACTGCTTATAAATATTTCATAACTTTTAATTCATTAAAATGTTCAAAGAATTTCCAAAAGTATTTATTAGTTTTAAATCGACCTTAGTATTCAATATGCAATTGCCACTCTGACTTGGTAATTAAAAAAATTATTGTTTGGGGTAATGAAAGCCTCTTTGAAGGTGGAGGATTAAGCCCTAGTTATTAATGAGACTAATGCACCAGCTGGTGATATAAGGGGCTTAGAGATCTATTTCCTATTTAGGTCACCAAGGACCCTGTGCAGCCATTTCTTAAAATCTGTGGCTGAAAGGTAAATGGGGACCAGAAAGGATAAGAAAACATCAGTTCAACATTGTTTTCAACCCATCTCCTCTTCTACAGTCTCTATCTCCCGCAAATAGCAGGTAATAGCAGAACCAAGCCTTTCAACCCCCTTCTCTGTTTCTTTCATTGTCTAAAAGAAACCATAGCTACAAAGTGAGACCCTATCTCAAAAAAAAAAAAGAAAAAGAAAACAAACAAAAGAAACCACGGCTAGCAAGCAGAAAGAAATGCAAGAGATACAGTAACATGGACAGAGCAAAGGGGATAGGATCTGGGTATGGAAAACATTGGTCTGATTCCTGAGTCCCATGGGTGCTACCTGGGTCATCGAGATGTGATATGTCGGTTTTCCTAATGGCACTGTGTGTGAGAGAAATGAAGATGGCAATACATACTTGAGTGTTGGTGTGAAGGGAAATTGTGATCATGTGTGTCCCACCTGACATGGTGCCTAGAATTAGTAGATTAGGTCTACTCCTTCCGACCTCCAAATAACATGTCGTAGTATGGTTGACTCAATGGCTTTGGCAGTTCTTAGCTGGTAGGTAGGAGACCTCAAGAAAAAGTGAGCCAACAGGACATGAATGAAGTCCAGTGGAAAGCCCATGAAGAAAGGCAGGATGAATCAACACTCATAGGCCTGACGTCAAACTCTTTATATATACTGTCACTAGAAGTTCAACTTGTGAAAAAATGACTAAAGGAAATGGGTCATGGCAAACTAGTGCCAGTAGGTAGGCCAGCCTTCTCATACTTGGATGTTGTACCTGTCAGAGCATGCTTCTTCTCTGACCTTGGACTTTACTATAAGCAATCACAGTGGGAAGACATTTGAATATGAAGATCACCACAGCTATATAGCTAATTCCATTGCAAACTACTGACAACACTTCAGGTAAAGTGTGAGCTTCAAAAACTCTTCCTGTTGATAACTGACTTTCTCCATTCCCTGGCATGTGAAGTACATCACAGGGGTGTTTGTGAAGCAAGGGGACACAGGAATATGCATAGGAGAGGGAGACACATGGGGATTCCTACTCCTGTGTGTAGAGCTGGGGCTAGAAGGGAAGATAGTCTCTCAATGCAAGCCATAGTCAGACAGACAGTGAATAGGGTGACCCTAGAGACTAGTAGTTGGGTCCAACCTCCCAAGTGAGGTAGAGGAGAGCTCAATCCCTAAATTTGACGTCAAGTTTAGAACCATACTCACCAAATACTAGATTTTTTGAAATCCCTTGTGCGTTAGCCTGAAGTGTGTTATGTGTGTGCACATGTTTGTCTAGGTATGACCGTGACCAGTGGACATCCTGAGATGTCATTCCTTGGGAGCAGTCTACCTTGCCATTTTAAACAATGTCTCCCACTGTTTGGGAGTTCACCAGGTAGTCTAGGTTGGTTGACCAGTAAGTCCCAGAGATCCATCTAGCTACCAGTGAGCCAACGGTGCTGGGATTACAAGCATATTCTACCACAACTTGCTATTTTCACATGGTTTCTGGGGTTCAAATTTACATCTTCATGCTTGAAAGACAAGCACCTTACCAACAGAGCTCTCTCCCAGCACCCCTAAAGTATTTTAAATCTTCCTAGTTTTGTAAAGTATTTTAAATCAAACCTGGAATTGGTTTGACTGTTCATACTGTTGACTTGTGGATTTGTTGGTTTCATGAAGGCGAGAGAAATGGATATGCACCTTTATCTGACCATCCTAGATATACTTACTCTAGGCCCAGGGCCCAGCCAGCACTCTTCACAACCCTGGAGCTATGGGAACCAAATGCCAAAAGGCCCCTTGGGCATAAAGTGAGAGAGCCTTTTACTAGCTGACTGCCATAGTTAGAAGAACAGGATGTACTGCTAGGATCTGATGGTTTTTCTGTGTGCTCATGGAAAGTTTAAAGGTGGGCACTCGGCTGTCAAGTCACGCTGAATGCATGAGTTTGGGGAACTTGCTGTTGCCCTTCTTTTTGTAATTTATTGGGTGGGAGATGATCCTGGGAGGTGGTTGTTGGGTGGCTGCCCAGACGATCCCTCAAAGAACAGTATATAAGCTACCAAGGAAATGGTCTCTGAGATCCCCTCATCCCTCAGCACCAACCGTCTGTCTTCCGTGCGCGGCATGGGGGGGGGGGGGATGTAAAGTCTTTGGGCTTTTGCTGCTCCTGCACCTTCATTTAGCTCTTAGCCAGCATTTTGTGTCTATAAAACGATTAACAAACATTGACTAATTACCCCTCATTAATCATTCATGCAACTGGTAGAGTAGGACCAGATCTTTTCCTTCAAGAACACTGTAATATCCTGTCTGTACCCGTATCCCCCACGCAGGGCTGATGGGGCTCATGGCAGCATCAGGAACTGCCCGAGTCCGCTAGGGAGAGTGGGCCTGGGCTCTGTGAGGGTCCATCCCACCAGGATGCCCTTTTGCTCTAATTAACAGGAAGGGCAAGTGACACATGGCTGGCCAATGACGCCTGAGAGACAATAAGCTTCCATGACAGGCTTCTTCCTGGAAATTCTCGTGAACATATTAAATCTATTGTCTTAAAAAGCCTGGAGAGGTTGAAGACATAACTTTCTTTTACAAGCTGGTCCTTCCCATCATTTACAGAGTTTAACTATAATGAAAATACTACCTCTAGGCAGGATCTCTGATCAGCTGCTGTGCTACAGGGGCAAGTGAACCAAGATGAGGGGCAGGAATGTGGCCATCTGTTCCCATGGCCGGATGGCTGGCAGTTTGTGGTTCAGAAACAAACACCCAGTGGGGCAGGTGAATGGATGGCAGGGAAGAAGCCCAGAACCATCTCTTGGACAGGGCAGGCCTATCTGTAAGCATGCTGAGCTGCAAGTACCATACTCCCCAGAAGCCAAAGAGAGCCTGTGAGTATCCCGAGACCTCTGTCCTTCAGACTTGGACCTGTGAGTTTATAAAGCTAGGGTGAAAATTTTCCAGAATTGCATTTGTATGGATCCGAACAGAAGATAGAAATTTCCCAAGAGAGCTGGTCTCTGCTTCCCTTCCTGCCTGGGCATCTTGGGATCAATATCTTCCTTGTTGTGCACAGACACAGATCTCTGTCTTTCCCTCAGCCATTTTGCATGTGTGTGTGGATGCATGAGGGCACATACTTCCCCCTAATATAGGGTCCTTCTCTCTGTTCTTTTCTCTCTATTCCTAATTGTGGATATACGTTATGCCAAAGCATCCGTGCCATTCAGCCTCATTTCTCTTTTTACACTGACTGATAATAAGCAGATGCAGGCGTATCTTCCGACCCAGCCATTTATTTTGGCCTCTATCTTGGGGACAGCCTTTCCCTGCATCTCCCTGCCCTCAGCCTTAGCCCGACTTCCACGTGTCTCTCCAGACCCTGGATGTTGTAGGGGTTTGGGTTTTTTTTTTTTGGGGGGGGGGGGGCATGTCTCCTAACTCATTCTCACCCTTCACCTTTCTTCCTTACCTTCTGTGAGGGGAAGAAAGCCGGGTTGTAGAATTGGCCGGCTGGTCTCTGTAGCTCCTGCAATTACCAGTGAAGCCTGGCTCGCTCGCTCTCTCTCTTGCTCCAGGCTCAGGCTGAAAGCTCTGCATCTGTGGACAAGATGACTGAAGTGGTCATATGAGGCACACAAGGGCCTCGCTCCGGCGTGCACTCAGATGGAGTCTCCTCCTTTGGCACAGAACCTTTGGTTCTCCTCCATCCTTCCTTTCTCTTCTCCTTCCCCTCAGGTGCCTGCCATTCCTTCGTTAGGAAAGCAGCATGCATGCGCACATGCGTAGACGATATCCACACACATGCTCAAAGGGTTTTATGAGTCGTCTGGACATGATCATCTCTCAGAGGGTCACAGTCTTTTAGTTGGAGAGTAAGACCTTTGGAGATAGTTTGTTGGGTTTTTTTTTAATTATCCTTTATTTATTACATAGTAATTACACAATGGAATACAGTGTGACATTATGGGGAACAGTGCATATTATGAGGTGCATTGTGGCATTTTAATACATGTATTCAGTGTGTGATGAGTCACCCGTGACTAGAGTAACTGATGCATCTAAGACCTCACAGGTTTCTCATTTTCTTTGTGTTGGGAACATGTAAAGGCCTCTTTTGCACATATGCTCGGGTGTGTGTGTGTGTGTGTGTGTGAGAGAGAGAGAGAGAGAGAGAGAGAGAGAGAGAGAGACAGAGAGACAGAGAGACAGAGAGAGACAGAGACAGAGACAGAGACAGAGACAGAGAGAATATGTATGATGCGCATGCATGTGGAGGTTAGAAGGCAACCTTGGGTGTCTGTCCTTGCCTTCCACTCCATTTGAGACAAGATCCCTTTTGTTATTGTGATCTTTCGCTGCTGCACGAACCGGCATAGCTAGTTTGCAAGCTTCTAGAGATGCTCCTGTCTCTGCCTTCCATCTCACTGTAGGATCACTAAGATTACCAATGTATGCTCGCATGCCGGGCTTTTCATGGGTCCTGGGGGTTTGAACTCGGGTCTTTACACTTGCTCCGCATAGGTTTTACTCACCTAGTTCTCTTCCTAGCCCCCTGTCCAGCTCCTTGGATATATTCAATTAATTGTTGTCAGCTATCCTTACTCTGCTGTGATACAGAATGTTAGAAGTTATCCCTTCTCTCCAGCTGCACCCCTGTAGCTATTATCTGTCTCTCTCCACCCTTCCCTCCCCCAAGCCTTTCCAGGGTCTGTTAATCACTATTCTAGTCTCTGATTCATTGAGGTCAACTTTTAAGTGTAAGTGAGAAGGTGGTATATTGTCCTATGCCTGGCTTATTTCAAATGAGATCTTAACCAAGGGTGAGGTCTTTGCTATTGTGGGTCACTTGGTAAAGGCAAGGATTGTGGTAAAAATATGATGCTCATTTTCCTCTAAGGGTCAAGAAGTTAAATTAGAAGCAGAGGTTCTCAACCTGTGGGTCACGACCCCACAAGAGTCACAGATCCAATATCTTGTAATCAGATATTTACATTACAATTCACAACAGTAGCAAAATTACAATTATGAAATAATTTTATGGCTGTGGGTGGGGGTCACCACAACATAAGGGACTGTATTAAATAGTTACAGCATTGAGGGGTTGAGAACCACTGAATTAGAGGGACCTCCTGAGTCATGGGAGCTGAGATCGTGTTGACTACATGAGAAGACACTAGAACCTAGGCAGCAAGGTCTTAAGGAAGCCATTTCTTTTTCTGAGATCAGTAGGGCAGAGTGGAAATTCAGAGCCAGGGCTGGAGAAATATTCCTTTCTCTTTTCCCAGTTTTGAGTAAAGTTCTGTTGAACATCCTGGCTGATATTGGTTGCACTCCCAGAGTTTTTTCTGGGATTTTGCCAAGGCTTTAAAGAGTTTAAATATCACCCCTGAGACCAGATTTATGATGGCAGTAGTGGTCCATAGGACTCTCCAAGGAAGCAGCAAATCTCAGAAAGAAAAGATAAAAGAGGGAGAGAGATGGGGGAGAGAAAGGAGAACAGAAAAAAAAAAGGTATGAGGTCAAAGCACTTCCTTCTGAAAAGGTTCACCTCAGTGCCAAACTTGGAGGCTGAAAGCTTGCAGTGATGAAGGACGGTGCAATCGCTCTACTTGGCACATGCTCAGATGTGCACACTAGGTTCTCCCCACCAACTAATACTTTCCAGCTTTTAAAACAAGAAGTCCTTCAGCATGTCTATGTTATCATATTATCTTGTGTGTGAGGTGCTCCAGCCTCTCACTGGTGCTTGATCCTAGAGCTAAGAGGTAAAATGGTAGTCACCCAGTCCCCGTTTGGTGGACTCTTTCAATGGATGTTGATTTTCTTCCATGGTATCTCTGTTACTGGCTCACAGACTATCCTGTTTGGTGTGTTCTGTGGCCAGTCCAATCTTCCACCTACAGCATCCTCCCCAGCTGAGAATCCCTTGTAGCATGAATCTTAAAAGTTCTTATTAATAAAAACAAATCCGAGGCCAGTTATTGGGGTGAACACTGGAAGATCAGAGAGACAGAATGGGCCACAGCTAACCTCACCTGGCCAACTTCTCAGCTGGTCTTGTTTCCTCAGACTGGAAGCCTCTGTGTCCTTATGCCAATGGCTCTCAGTTGAACTGTGCTCAAAAGGCTGAATGCTTAACCAGCCAATAAGACTCCTGCTACAATCCCTGGTCCCCAGGGGTGTCGTCCAAATGTCTACCTCTTTGATTTTTTTATTCCATTATCTCTGCCTCATTTTAAATGGTGAGTCTTTCACTGTAGCTCCAAATCCCTGACATTCACCACAAGGCCTGGCACACAGTAACGATAAGGTTGCCATGAATTTGTAGAGTTTTGAATGAGTAGGCCTAAAAGTGAGCCAAAAAGACATGGCGTTGGGGAACTGTCTATGAGTACAAAGCACAACAGGAAATTGAGGTAATCAACTAGAAATGGTAAGTCACACAAAATAGTCTTTTAGATAATTTTAGATAGCCACATAATCATAGGGATATGCAACTTCATAACTGTAGGCCAAGACAGATATGCTTAGTAACATAAGCTTAAATTCTAGGTTCTCCTTGGCCCATATAGAAACATAATTCCAAGAATGGGTCTTTTCGTATGCCCCATCTAGAAACTCCACCCCTAAATACCACCAGGACACCATAGGAAATGATCAGGAACACACACCCCACCACATGGTTGGCTCATGGGATGACTTTTCCCCAGCTCTAAGAATGTCCCAACAGAATTAATTGAACACGAATGTGCTTAAAGTCGCTCGCTGTCTTCAGCCAACTCTTTTACTGTCTGGGGCTTATGCTGACTATATGGTTCGTCACTGTTGAAAACCACAAAATTAGGGGCTGGGGAGGTAGCCCAGTCAGTAGACGACTTGCTGGTAGAGTGCTTGGAGCCTGGGCTTGGATCCCCAGCACCACTTAAACCATAGTGACTGAATACGCTATGGGGGGGAGACACAAGAATGTCAGAAGTTCAAGGTTATCCTAGGTTATATAGTGACTCTGAGGCCAGCCGGAGACACAGGAGACTAGACTGCCTTAGGAAAAACTGTAAGTCACATAGTTTAGGACCTGAATGAGCCTAAAGGTTCTAGTATGGAGGGGAGGCTTTCTTCCTTTGTTTACATATTAGCAGAATGAAGCCAAGGACATTAGTGTTTTATAGATACCGAATGGCAAACTCAGGACGTTTTTCTTCTCATTCCATTGTTTTTCAACTTCTCCTAACTACTACTCACCCTGGGATGCAGTAGAAATGGCTTTAAAATCTTCCAGTTTCCTGCTTTCTGCTACCCTACCTAGGAGCTCGACTCCAGAACCTGACAATCTAATGCTGGGCCAGGTACCACTAGATACTCAGTCAGTGTCTCCAATTAAAAAGGGAAATGGACTACTGATGTCCCGATAAAGTATCACTTGAGGGATGAGCACATTGGAACCTTGGATCTCAGCTGATGTTTTCAAAACAAGGCCGGCCAGAGTCAGCCAAAAGAGGGCATGCTTATGACAAAAGGAGGTCTATTGCCCGAAACAATTAGCATTTCCCGTGAGAGCTTGAAATGTGACACGTTAGCTGTGCAATGCACTACTGTTAGCTCTAACAAGGCTGACGCTGCAACCTATCTGCGAAGCACCCTGAGCTGATCATTCCAGGATGTGCACATGTATCAACACGTTACATTGCCCTCCACAAAGATTTCCAGCTATTATGTATCAATGAAATTTTTATCATTTATGATTTATTTTTCACTTTTGATACTTTAATAATTAAAATATAGTTACATTGATTTCTCCCTTCCCTTACCATCCTGCAGTGTCTCCCAAGACCCCTCCCTTCAACTCTGCTATGGCCAGATTCGTCCTCTGAAAGCACAGCTTGCATCTCTTTTTGTTTCTGCTCAGGATCCCTACCATCTATATAGTAGAGTTCAAAGACCTGGCAGCCAGGCTTCTTCCCCTGGCTCAGGCTGACCCGTTCACCTCTCTCCATCCTGGCCTCTCAGTAAATCCATACTCAGGCCTAGCCACATCAATGAGCAGTCATCTGGATGAGCCAAGCATGGTCATCCCACCTATCCCAACCCAAACCCATGTAATCATCAAGGTGTGGGATCCCACAAAGGTTTTCTAGTGAGAGCTGAGCTTGCTTTACACAGCAGGGCTGCATTAGAGGATGGTTTGACCACGTGCATGGTCACCAGGTCATGGGTGGTTGGGATGGTCTGCACTTGGCTGTGCTGGGAGGGGAGATCTTTTGCTCCACCCCTTGGCATTCCTTTAAAAGCCCTTTAGTAGAGACAGAGGGGCTGGTGGGTTTTGACCCAGGCCCTCCCGAGGCTATCCTGTGTTTCTATCTGTCTCTCTCCTCTATATTTCTATCTACATATTCCTCGTTTCTCCCTGCTCAACAGTACGCTGGGAAGAAAAGTGGGGGCAGACCCCCACATCAAGAACCACCACAAGTCTCATTCCGCTATCCCCACCCAGTGGCATCCTTGAATATTTCTACCATATTGTCCTTTAAACTGCTCGCTTGGCTTTAACTAGCCCTAAATTATCTCCTGCTCATGATTTCTCATCTACAGTGATTTTGTTTTTAGCAGAATTCTATGTTCTGGGCACAGACTAACAGTTTTTGGTTCACTCGGCATCCGAGAGAATGTGTTTCTGCCCATCTTTGAGGATGGCATGCTACAGTAGGAAAAAAAAAAAAAGCGAGGCCCCAAACAGCCCTCATCTGGAAAAAAACCTTCCTGAGGGTTGGTCTTACCCATCATAAAACTGTAATGGCAAATGTATGAAGATGGGGTTGGATTCAGCAAGATAACCTGTGTTAGGAGAGCTGCATAGGGAATTTTCAGAAAAGCTCTTTTCCCTCCTATTCTTAGAGTTTTGTATTGCCGCTTCTCCCAAGCTCTTCCATTCACCAAAAAAAGGTCCTACCAGTTCCCCTAATGGCACAATGCCTAGAGCATAAGTGCCCCATAAATGATGAGCTTGATGGGTGAAAGACGATGCATGAATGAACTGATGAGAACAAACAGAAGGTGAAGAGTGCATCTTTATCCATGCCTGCACCCCGCCTCCTCATTGGTCCCCCAGAGTGGCTTCAGTTAGTTTTAGGAGGCCTCCTGACTGATGTCCTCTGCCACAGCAATTCCATGGCCACTTTGCTAAGGAAAAGCTTGGCAGGGACCCCTGCACGGGGCTTCAGCGTCCTTGAGAGTAAAATCTGAAGCCTGCGTGAGGTTTGTGCCTCAAGGATGCTGAACCCCTCTGAAGTAACTGGCAGGCTGTCTGTCAGAGCCCTAGTCCCTCCTGATGCCCATGTGCAGAGATACTCAGTTCTTCTAAGCAGTGGCATGAATACCATGGTGAGACAACCTAGTTACCCAGCTCTTCAGCAGCTCTACCTCTGACCTGGGTCTCGAGAAGTCACCATGGCAACTCACAGTGCTCGGTTTCTCTTTCTTCATGAAGGAAATGGGGGAAAACAATAGAGATCACAGTCTCTTACCCATGCCAGGGTTTATCATTACCAAAGCTGGGCTCTCGTTCCCTGTCTTTAAACACAGGTGTCTGCCATTAAGCGCAGGTATCTATTTTAAACACATGTATCTGAATACCCTCCCTTTAATTAATCCCTAATCATGAAGGACTCTGATTCTGTGTAGAACATTAGCTCAGTAATATTTAGATTATTCCCATTTTGAATCTGTGTTTATAGCCCATAATAATGAGGGACTATAAGGTTGGGTGACATTTTTAAGGGCTTAGATTTATTTCAGTGAGACCACTGGAGGGTTTCGTAATCTCACTACCCACATGGGAGGAAGAAGTGGGTCTGGGGTGGTGGGGGCACCACTCCTTACCAGCAGTACCCCAGCATCCAGCTAAGGTATTATATTTTCCAGGGCTTTTCAAGAGCAGATTGCAATCTAGGTTCCTCAATGCACTTCTTAATAACTTTTTGAAGAGACGACAGAGTCTCTGAATTGTTGACTCAAATTGTACCAGCTTTCCAAGAATCCTGCTTTCAGAGGTGGGAATGATGAATTGAAGAGTTATTTATTTGGATTTTTAAAGTGTGTCTATTATTGAGGCCCCTGGGCTTGTGTACAAAAGATTCAAGACACAATTCCCTGAGAAAAATAGACTAAGTAACCTGTATGCGGGCCAAACCAGCTATAGTCCAGGCGACCATTTAATTCTGGCCTTTTGGGGAGAGCCTAGTGGTTCGGCAGGCTTATAAGGCTAATATCTGTGTGTGTGTGTGTGTGTGTGTGTGCACGCGCACATGTATATATTGGTAGAAATGAATTTGCTGGGTTTTGAAAGGTGAGAACAGGTCATTTCCACCTACACTTTCAAGTCAAAAGACAGGCCTTGGGCTGAGATGAATATAGCTCAGAGGTAGATTATTTTCCTAGCATATACAAGGCCATGAGTTCAATTCTCCTCCTCCTACTCTTTTCAAAAGACAGATTTTTTTTTATATTCTGAGTGAATATCACCAGTCTGTAGAAATTCTATAGAAAAGGCTATTCCTCTAGCTCCCTAGATAAGCTAAAAAAAAAAAAAAAAAAGCCCAGTGGTATTGGATATAAGTCCGAAGCATCTCAAGAGTCGTGGACATATGACAGCCAGGATCTAGCCTGAATCTAGTCACCGGGAAAGAGAAACTAAAGGTAACGCATTCTTATTTGTGACTCATAGAGAAGGAAAGCACAGAACAAAAAGAAAGAAGAAAGGAAACAGGAAAAGGGAAAAGAGACCAGGCCAGGCAAGCCATGGATGCTGATGAAAGCATCCAGAGAAATAGCCTTCCTTTCTTTACCCCACAGAAGAGTGGCAGTGTGATGGAAACATTGGGTGAGGAGTTATTTGGTGTGAAAAC
>CABHPQ010139704.1:0-21695 GCA_902168405.1 Peromyscus aztecus | reverse complement strand
TCTCCCATGGGGAGTCAGCAGAGCCCAGCACACTGAGCCTAGGCAGTTCCAAGCCCTTTCCCACTGCACCAAGGCTGTGCAAGGTGCCACACCACAGGCACCAGATTCCCAGAAGCCAGTTGTTTGGCTCGAACTGTTTGGGGGGCACCCAGACAGGGGGATCGGGATCTGTCCCTGGTCTATATTTTATTTTTAATTGTGTGTGTGTGTGTTTGTGTGTGTGACCTGTGCAGGACGGAAGGTGGCAGATCTCCCGGAGCTGGACTTACAAGCTGTTGGAAGCCTCCTGGTGTCCTCTGTAAGAGCAGCACCCTCTCTTTACTGCTGAGTACCTCTCCAGCCCCTTGATTTCCCATATTCATGCAATCACAAAATCCATCATTTTACAGAATTTACACTCTTCCATCACACTGACTCTCGTGTAGCTCAGGGCTGTGCGCTGCAAACGCTCTGTGACTCACTTCGTCCTTTACAGATAGGCACGTAAGCAGCTCCAGTTCTGTTCCTGGAGCAAGCCTGCAGCATTGCACAGCATTTGCACCCTTGCCCACAGCTCCACACACATCCCAAGAGTAAAACCAGGGGAAACTCCTGGAATTGCAGTTGCTAGAACGTCTTCTTACAAAAATTCAATAAATGCTACCAGATTTCCAAGCAATTCTTCACATGAGCCTCAGGTGCTTTAGCCTGGGTTCAGAAGGGTGTTTGGAAACCTCTTGAAACTCTGTGGAGAATGTTAAGTATGTGTTCATTTTTCTCAAGGGACCAGTGGCTTCGGTTACATTCTTATGGGGCGGGCACCTCCAGGAAGGATGAGAACTACGGAGTCGAAAGGTCCTCATGAGCATCAGGAGGACGCACCTCCAGACAATGGCACTAAAAACCAACAACAACAACAACAACAACAAAAGTGTTTGTTCCTCTGCTCCCTGAGAGTTAGATGTTGGGCCCAATTCCTGTAAAGGCCCTGCTCCCTTCTCTAGGGGAGAGAGCTCAGGCACCAGTGACTTAGGAGACCGAGGACCCATGTTAGCCTCTGATAGCAATGCCACATGGTCCCTTTCCAGGGGGAAGGTCCCTTCACATGGAGGATCACATCCGTGTGGGCCAGAAAATGTCCGCTCTCTGGCATCTCATTGTTCAGACTCTGTGTGGCATCCAGGCCAGTGGATTAGGGGAGGCAGGGGAGGAACCCACGGGATTTCTACATGGTGACCTCCAGTCTGGCCTTTAGTCACCATTTATGCCTGTGCTGATGGCAGAGATAGCTCAGGAGGTGGTATGACAATTTACTGACCCCAACCAACAGGAACCTTGAAGTTTAGAAAATGCTCTTCAGAAATGGTGTTTCAGGGTCCCCCAGCAAAATCACAGCTCAGTTCAAACACAACCAGACACCAAGGAATTATATCCCACATAACCTACAGTGGGCCTCAGAGACCCGTGGGGGTTTTGTTTGTTTGTTTGTTTTTTGTTTTTATTTTTGTTTGTTTGTTTTTCTAGACAGGGTTTCTCTGTGTAGCTTTGGAACCTTTCCTGGAACTCACTCTGTAGCCCAGACTGGCCTCGAACTCACAGAGATCTGCCTGCCTCTGCTTCCCGAGTACTGGGATTAAAGGTGGACCACCACCGCCCAGCGAGACCCATGGTTTTTTTTTTTTTTTTTTTTTTTTTTTTTGGTTTTTCGAGATAGGGTTTCTCTGTGTAGCTTTGCGCCTTTCCTGGAGCTCACTTGGTAGCCCAGGCTGGCCTCGAACTCACATAGATCCGCCTGGCTCTGCCTCCTGAGTGCTGGGATTAAAGGCGTGCGCCACCACCGCCCAGCGAGACCCGTGATTTTTAAGGCGGTTAGTGGAGTGTGTTCATCCATCTCAGTTTCAATCAGGTTAAGCAACAACAAACAGAAAAGAGCTGGAGCTAAGCTGAGAAGTGCTGAGCACTGTAAGACTGCGCTGAGGAACGAGGGTCACCATGCAGTTGGTAAACTGCTGCCCGGTAAACAGGAGGACAGTTGGACCCCCGGAAACTATTTTTAAACTGAGAGGTGTGGTATGTTACTAGGTGTGCTTTATGATTCCACTGCTGGGGAGGCAGAAACAGATCCTTGAGGCTCACTGGCCAGTCAGCCTGGCTTAGGTGGAGAGCTCCAAGACAATGAGAGACTCTGTCTCAAAATAAAAGAAGATGAGGAACAACAGCTGAAGTTGTCCCCCAGGCTTCCACAAGCACATATGTTCGTGTGTATATTCCCCGCCCCCAAACACACACATGGAATTGTGTCTGGAGGGAGAAACGTCTGTTGTTAATCAGATCTCTTCTATACTGACTGTTTAGCAGAGGACTGTCCTTCGGAGTGGAGAAGTTTAGAATGTTCCTCCTCACATGGAACATCAGCCTTCACTTCACCTAGAGCATGCAGTGTAATGACAGATCAGTCCGATGGAAGGTCATACTCTCACACCTCACTCAGCTTAGCAAGCATGCTCATTCGTGAGTCTGTAAGGCCTACTTTCTCACAGTGAGCTCCTGGGAACACCTTTAAACATACAGCTCCTGGGATCCCAGTTCATCACACTGGATCAGAATCTGGGGCAGTGACCCGCCAAGGTGTGATGGTGCACACTTGTGTAAGTAACTCAGAATTCGGAAGGCTGAGACAGAAGGATGGCAAAGTCTAGGTTGGCCTGGGTTACACAGTAAGGACATTTCAAAAAAAAATTGTTTTTAAAGGTTGGGGCAAGAGCCAGGCGTTGTGGTACACGCCTTTAATCCCAGCACTTGTGAGGCAGAAGCAGGTGGATCTCTGTTGAGTCCAGCCCAGCCTAGTCTACAGAGTGAGTTCTAGGACAGCCAGGGCTACACAGTGAGACCCTGCCTTGGAAACAAACAAACAAACAAACAAACAAACAAGAATAGTGCAAGAACCTGAATATTGTTTAGACTTCCTAGGTGATTCCAATGCACCCTGAAGTTTGGGGAAGTATTAGGACCAGGACTTGAGGCCATGTTTCTTCATCTGTGAAACCGGGTTAAGAGCCCATCTCAGGCTGAAGAGAATTAAAGAGCGTAGGCTGACCATTACTCGGACACTCTGAGAAGGCCATCATGGTGCCTGTTAAACTCCCTCCATACTCTAACTGCATGAGAACAACAGCAAAAGGCTTGGTTTGGGAAAAATGACACCCCCAAACTCAAGCAACTCCTCTTTGAAAGCTTCCTGTTTTAGACTTTAAAGGTATATAATTTTGGTGGCTGGAGATGTGGCTCAGTTGGTAGAGTGCTCACCTGGCATGCACAAAGTCCTGGGTTGGACCCCAGCACCAAATAAACTAGGCATGGTTGTGTACGTCTGTAATCCCAGCATTCAGGACTAGAGGCAATAAGATTAGAAGTTTGAGGACATCCTCGGCTACACAGAAAGCTTGAGGCCAGCCTGGGCTACATTAGAGCCTATCTCAAAATAAAAGATAAATACAGAATATCTTTAAGGGTTCTCCTCTAAAATTTATTATGACTGTTTAAATATAAAATGTGATTTTAATCAAATCATCAGGTGAAACTGGCACTTAAGGAAAAATCTCTGTAATTCACCCTGTAAGCTTCCCTCTTTCCCTGACAAGTGACTCAGTGTAGCCTACAAGTGGGTAAGCAAGATCAGGAAAAGAAACCAATGGCTGGTCACAAAGCGATGTGCCCTGGGACATGGGGCTGGAGGGCCAAGAGGCTCCCCCTGTGGGTCCTAATGGCTGGCAGGTGCAGCCTGACCCCGAACGTTCATCTCCAGGCTGCTTTCAGAGAAAACACCATCCCTAATACAAGCAAGGACTC
Source organism: Peromyscus aztecus (assembly GCA_902168405.1). Lineage (NCBI taxonomy): Eukaryota > Metazoa > Chordata > Mammalia > Rodentia > Cricetidae > Peromyscus > Peromyscus aztecus. The sequence continues at coordinate 17,867 of CABHPQ010139704.1, read as the reverse complement.
TGGCTAGGAGGAAATCATTGCCCTTGGCCTAATAGTTGTGTCTCTAGTACCCGTGGGTGAGTGTGCATGTGTGTGCCCCGAAGTCAAAAGCCTGTTTCTACTGACTTTGGCAAGATAGCCATCGCGGAACTCTGCCGGCTCTCGGTGTTCGTGGCTGTGGTTCGTGGTGGCTATGGTTACCACTTCCCAATAACTCCTGACTTCTCCTGTCTTTTTGCAAAAACTTCTTGCTTTTTTGTGAATGTGTGTGTGTGTGTGTGTGTGTGTGTGTGTTCTCCAAGGCCACAAGGTGCCAGATCCCCTGGAGCTGGAGTCACAGGCAGTTGTAAGTCATCTGAAGTGGATGCTGGGAATCCAACTGTAGTCCTCTGGGAGAGCAGCAAGTGCTCCTAACCACTGAGCCATCTTTCTAGCCCCTACCTGCTCTTGTGTTTCGGTTTTGGTTATTTGGATTTTTCTCTCATGCAGTCCAGGTTAGCTTCCATTACCCTGAACTACCTACCAACTGTCCTGAGGCGCTGGGATTTCAGGCAAGCGTACACCTGGTTTGCTCGGAGCCAAGGATGAAACCTAGGGCTTCTGGTATGCTAGGCAGGCACTCTACCAAGTCTTCCTATCCCTTCTGCTCCCTGTTCTGTACGGATTCACTGGCATCCATAGAGCTGCTTCCCATCTAAGAAAGCGGGCGTCTGGAAATGATGGGCAGCGGGACGGATAACTCGCGGGCCATCCCATCCACTTTCACCATCAGCTGGAGAGCCAGGACCCCAGTTTTCATGAAAGACACGGTTTACCCAGAGTGCTCCTCCAGTAACCGGAGGCTTTCACACACTTTCACACGTCAGGCAAGCAGAGTATTAAGCCGCCACCCTCTTAGACGCCAAAGACCCTGGCTGGTCAAGGCTGTGAAGACGAGTGAGACTAGGGAGACAGTAGCCACAGGCGGACACCGGGACAGGCGGCTCAGAATAAGATGATTCCTGGGTGCCAGGCACTGCGCAGAGGCCGTTCGGCAAGGGGTGGGGTGGGGCGAGGAGCGCCGTAAGAATAAGAGAAAGTAAACTTACCTGTAAAAAAGAAAAGGTAACGCAAGTGGTGCTGGGGTGAGTTTCAACTCAGCAAAGGACTACAGGGGTCTAGGAGTGGTGGGCTGGGCTGGGTACAGCGCCGCCTGCTCCTTTCTACCACTTCCCAGGTAGCTGCTCCGGCTCGGGACCGCACGCACGCGTCCTGGGCGCGGTGCCAGGTGGCCCAAAGAACCGCGCTTGGTCGCAATAACCCGTCCCTGAGCTCAGGACCCCCAGCCACAGCCTAGGAGGACAGCCGGCTGGAGCTCAAGACTCCCATGCCCGAGCCCAAGACCTGCGACCGAGCCCAGGATCCCGGGACTAAGTTCAGGTCTCCAGGCCCCAGTCTAGGACCTGCGGTCGAACCCAGAGTCCCCAAATCAAGTCTAGATCTCCAGGTCCGAGCCAAGGACACCGGCCCGAAGCCTAGGACCCACACCCAGAGCCCAGAGCCCGCAGGCGAGGTCTGGACCCCGGCCCAAGCTCCTTACCTCCCGTACGGAGACCGGCTGTGAGTCTACTGCGGCTGCCACACCCTCGTCCCGGCCGACAGGACCCGCCCCGTCTTGGGGTGGAGACTGAGCACGAGTTCCTGGTTGTCCCTTTGCCCACGGGATGAAAAGTCCCTCCCAGGCGGAGCACAGCTAGTGCCGCGCCGGACTCACCCCTGCACCAGGAGGCGCCCGAGGCTGCTCCCGCCACGGATCCTGCACACGGCATCCCTACCCCACTCAGGACCCTCACCCAACAAAGGACCCTGAGCCTGCACCGCCAAAACCCGCTCGGGACCCCTACCCTGCACAGCCAGACCCCACCCACGTCCTCAATCCCAGAATCTCAGCCTCGAGTCCTGGAGGGGTCACACACATCACACCTGGGTCTCAGCGCTCCAGCTGGGTTCCTACGCCCAGACCTTTTCCAGTGGGCTGGAAAAGTAGAAAATGACATCCGAGGGCACAATTCGTGCCCTTCTTCTACACTAGAACTTATGTTCCAGAAAAATCCTAGCAGTTTCACGCCTCTTTTAAGAAGACAATTGCAGGCGGGGCGGTGGCGCACGCCTTTAATCCCAGCACTCAGGAGGCAGGGCCAGGTGGATCTCTGTGAGTTCGAGGCCAGCCTGGTCTACAGAGTGAGATCCAGAACAGGCACCAAAACTACACAGAGAAACTCTGTCTGGAAAAAACACAAACAAACAAACAAACAAACAAACAAGACAGTTGCAGTCTCAAGAGTCCGGAGAAGGGTGCAGGAAGGTGGGTACAAGGCACCTTTGGGGACTTGAGGTTAGGAGCAGTTCCTGGTTCCGGCTGAACCCCCCTAGTGCTACGTTGCTTGGTTGCCAGTCTGGTTCTTGCTCCTTGCTTGTGTACCCAGTCGGGGCACACGCTTGAAGAACCAAGCCTGTGGCTCTACAGGCAACCTCCAATTTCACTTGAAAAAGAAAGGGTTGCTTTGGGCAACGTTTGCTATCCAGCCAACCAAAACCCAAGTGGTCATTACATTAAATCATATCAGCAACGTGTGGCTAGAGGAGATGGCTTATTGTGTGGTTAATAGCTGCGGGTTCAGGAGGAGACGACTGATCTAGGCTTGGGCTTGTCCTTTCATGTTTGAAGGCCTAAATGTTTCTAAGCTTCCGCAGGGGGAGGAGACAAAATTAACCAAGGTTATAGGAAGAACAAAATAAAGATACTTCACTTCTGGAAGATTCGAGGCTGTTGCATCCTTTTAAAAATAATTAGGGCCAGGCGGTGGTGGCGCACGCCTTTAATCCCAGCACTCGGGAGGCAGAACCAGGCGGATCTCTGTGAGTTCGAGGCCAGCCTGGTCTACAGAGAGAGATCCAGGACAGGCACCAAAGCTACACAGAGTAACTTTGTCTCAAAAAATAGAACAACAACAACAAAAAAACCCAACAACAGCAAAACAAAACAAAACAAAACAAAATTAGGTGCAGGGAAGGGGAGAGTAAACGTTGGAATCTTAGTATGCAGCAACTGCTGTTAGCATCCAGCTAAGCTGACCTTTACAGCAGCGCACCCAGGCCACAGCCCCCTGCTGCACCTTCTCAGAATGAGGGACTGGAGAGATGGCTCAGTGGTTAAGAGCACTGGTTGCTCTTGTACAGGACCTGGGTTCAGTTCCCAGAACCCATATGGTGGTTTACACCCTTCTATAAAATGCCCTCTTCTGATCTCTGCAGGCACCAGGACACATGATGCACATACACACTTGCAGACAAAACACCCATACACAGAAAGTAAAATAGAAAATCTTTTTTATATATAAATATAAAAAGAGCACTGACTGCTCTTCCAAAGGACCCCAGGTTCAATTCCCAGCACCTACTTTGTGTTTTACAGCCATCTGTAGCTCCAATTCTAAGTGATTGTGCAATCTCCTCTGGCCTCCAAGGGCACCAGGCAGGCAAGTGGTACACAGACAAGCATATAGACAAAACACCCACACATGTTTTTTAAAAATACCAAAATGGATACATATATTTACTTCAGATTTCTTCTGAAGTTGAATGAAAGTAAGAGTGAATTTTTTTTTCATTTTACAACACATCTGGGCTTCATGGTACACACCTGTAACCCCAGCACTTGGGAGGTGGAACAGAAGGATCAGGAGTTCAAGGCCATCCTCAGCTACTTTGCAAAGTCAAGGCCAGCCTTGGGATACATGAGCCCCTGTCTCAAAGAAGAAGGAGAAAACAACAATAGTTCTATGGATGTACCCAGTGGTAAAACATGCTAAGTATGCACAAGGCCCTGGATTCAATCCCTCAGCACTACATGAACATGAACATCTCTCAAGGCCAAGGGAACCAGAGAGAGAAAACAACAACATGACTCCTCTGGCAACTGGGAAGCAGAAAGCCAGGTGACAAATGTGGCCAGCCTGAGAAAGCAGAGCTCAGCGCCAGGAGAAAGCCAAGAAGCAGGGTGAAATGTGATCTCATTTCTCAAGATCTGGAGGGCTCGGCTGTAGCAGGTGCCCCTGAAAGCAGATCTTCAGGTAAGACTGAAGTCAGGCGGCTCCTCGGGAATCTTTTCAGGCAGCAGCTGGTGTTCTCTGTCCCCTCTGTTCAGCTGTCGCCTCTCCTCTTTCATCCAGGTAGAAGGCTGGAAGATTGGATGGGCCTTCTCCAAAAGGGGTCGAGAAGGGTATTTTGGGGGTAGGGGTGTCTGGTTGTCAAAGGCAGCCTTCTATTTGGTGACTTAAAACGATGGCCACTTTATTTCTGTCTTATTATAATTCATGACTTTGTGGGTCTGAATTTGGACAGTGCTGGGCTTGGCATGCCCAACACTTTCTATCATTGTGGCATCAATGAAGGCCGATTGGTATAGCAGGCTAGTTGGATTCACCAACCTGGAGAGTCATTCATGTGCTGGGCAGTGTGGCACTATGGCAAAGTATGGAAGGCTGCCCTCCAGTGACACCATCCTCCAGAGAACCTGCATACACCATCTCCACTTGAAGTCAGATTTCCTGGGGAAGTTCAGGGTCTCCAGAAAGAACACAGTGCGGGATCCAGCAACTCACTGTCTAGGCTTCAAGGAGATCAAACACGCCTGTTGGGCTCCATCCATCTAGAGTCACTAAGGCCCACCTGACTTCAGGGTTCCACTTGAGGCTCTATTGCTGAGTGTGTCTTCCTGGGTGTGAGCATACGTGAGAGGGATCTAGGGTAGGAGATTTACACAAGCCTAGGGCTACTCTATTGACATTGAGGTGGTAAATATGGAACTGCTCCTGTTCAGTGCCTACAACACTGGTGCGGGGATTATACCCACTGAGTTGGGAAACTGGAGACTCTGGGATATCTAAGAGCAAAAACATAAAGAGACTGTCATCAGTTGCTCATAGCAACAGGAAGCAATGCTAAGGTTAATAAAGGCACGACATCAAGCCCCACCCACTCACAAGTGCAGGCAGTCTGCCAGTCTTGTTTGTGGGATGGCTGGACAAAATTCAGGACACTTAGTTAAACTGGAATTTCAGCTAGACATGGTGGTACTTGCCAATAATCCCAGCACTTGTGAGGCAGAGGCAGGAGGATCAGAAGTTCAAGGCCAGCCTGGGCTACATAACAAATTCAAGGCCAGCCTGAGCTACATGAAACTTTATTTCAAAAAAGAAAAAAAAAGAATTTCAGATGAATGACAAACATTTTTTTACAAAGTATAACATAGCTGTATATCATAAAAATGTCTTAAATACTGCATGGGGCAATTTATGCTAAACATTGTTGGCTGTTCATCAAAAATCCCAACTTAAGTCGGTATCCTGTTTTGTTTTGCTAAATATGGCACCCTTAAGAGCAGATGAAGGCCACCAGAATTTAATGGAAGGGTCTAACATGAAAGAGACAACCCCAAAACATACAAACAGGAGAGGAAGGAGCTGGGAAGAAACAGGCTTGGGAGAGAGGAAAACTCAGAGGGTCAATTATTAATCTCTGGGAAATAAAGTTGGAATAAAAGTAGAATAGACATCCTTTAAGAAGATAGTCAGGGAACTAAGCTGGATCTTTAATGTTTTAAAGTCCAAGATCTTTTAAATTAAAAATATGGAAACAACAGAAAAAACTGAGGCCAGTGAGGTGACGCAGCTGAAGGAATCTGCCACCAAGCCTAATGACCGGAGTTTGATTCTTGGGACTCAAGATAAAGAGATAAATGACTCCTGGAAGTTGTCCTCTGACCTCCATGTGCATGCATGCCATGGTGTGAACACACACACACACATAAATAAATGCAGAAGTTAAATAAATAAAGAATTAAAATTTTAAATGAAAAAACTCAGTAGGAGTGGGAGAAGGGAGAATTAAGAAATAAATCAGCCACCCCCTAGTGTCCTCAGAGGATTTCCCCCAGAACCTAGGTCAACACTAACATCTCTGGATTTCTCAGTCCCTCATTTTACATATTTATTTATTTTTGCGTTTTTGAGACAGGGTTTCACTTAGTAGCTCTGACTGTCCTGGAATTCACTATATAAGCCAAGAAGGCCTTGAACTCACAGAGATTGGCTTGCCTCTGCCCTCCTGAGTGCTGGAACTAAAGACATGTGCCACCACACTCAGCCTCCCTTATTTTATCACATTCATGTATTTTGTGTGTGTGTGTGTGTGTGTGTGTGTGTGTGTGTGTGTGTGTGAGCGCGCTTGCATGTGTGCACATGGGAGCCATGACATACATGTGGAGGTCAGAGGACAATTGCAGAAGTTGGTTTTCTCTTTCTACCACGCGGGACCTGGGGCTTGAAGTCAGGTTATCAGGCCTGTGGACAAGCCTTTTACCCACTGAGCCATCTTGCCAGTCCTCCAAGTTCCTAATTCCAATGGCATAATATTTGCATGTAGCTCAGTGCATCCTTGCCTAGCTTTGTTTTTTTGTTTTTGTTTTGTTTTTTGCTATTGTTTTGTTGGAATATAGTCTTACTATGTGGCCTAAACTATCTCACAATAGTAATCCCCCTGCCTCATCCTGTTTGTGCTGATACAGACTTGGACATCTACAGCCTGCTCTGTCATCTGATGTGAACCATTTCTAGATTATTTACACTGCACAGAACAGTGTAAATAGTTGCTATTCTGTATCATTTGGGAAACAATAACAAGAAAAATATGTCTGTAAATGTTCAGTACAGACCCAACCATATAATGTCTGCAAGCCGTGGATGCATGGGTCCACGCTTGAACTCACAGATACAGAGGGCCACCTGCAGAGACAGGACATAAAGAAATTAGGTATGGCCATGAGGCAGACAAGATTAGGGCTAGCTTAGCATCCTGGGTCTCCACTTAGCTATGCACACACACCCTTAACAGTGCACTTAGCAACCTAGGACACACACACACACACACACACACACACACACACACCAGACTGTAGGTTTTATACAAGTCAAACAGAATAAGTTACTCCTCCATAGCAACCTTTAACAACTCCCTTTTGTGGTCAGTTTTATTTAAACACATTTCAGGATGCATCTGGGTAAGGGATGCAGGGAACTGATCTAGCCTGAACTAATTTTGGGTGCACTCACAGTAAGCTGAACTGTGCTCTCTGAGTGAACTTTTAGAGAAAAAAAATCTACTCAACATTTTATGCCTATGAATAACTGGATGTGCATATGATTAAAATCAGATGCATCATGGGACACGCTACCATTTCAGTAAGATTTACTATGTTCCAGCCACTGGGCGCTACCATTTCAGTAAGACTTACTATGTTCCAGGCACTGGGCACAAGCACTGTCCATATACAGTACCAGCCAGTCAGTCCTCATTGGCTTGAGTTAGATACCTTCGTAGGTGTCAATAAACATCATTATAGGCAGTTATAGTGAGTGGGTTGTGCTGGCTTGAATGAAAATGTCCCTCATAGGCTCCTGTATCTGAACACTATTTGTTCAGTTCAGTTGGTGGTACTATTTCGGGGGGGGGGGGGGGGGTTGGCACAGCCATGCTGGGTCATGAGATGACCACACAGCTCCCTCTTCCCACCCTTCCTCCTCCCAAACTGTGAAAGAGCAATAACAAATGGCTGGGTGGCTGGTGCTGCAGCTCAGTGGTAGCCTGCTTGCCTGTGTGTGCGACGCACTGGACTGGATTGGTTCTGGCACCTTAATCGACAATAACAGTAAAAATAATAAGTCAGGCATAGTGGTCTCTGGGCTCTGGGTGTGGGTCCTGGGCTCCCAGCATGTGGGAGTCAGAGGCAGGAGAATCAGACCTTTTAGGTCATCCTCAGCTACATATCAGCTTTGAGGGTAGCCTGGGCTACATGAGACCCTATGTCAAAAACAAAATAATAATTGTAATAAATGACTTGTTTTTGCACCATGAAATCTAGGATTTTTTTTTTTTTTTGAGAAAGGACAATCAGAACACTTCCCCATGAAGGACACTGCAGGTCAGATTTGAATTTCCTCTTCCAGTAGTCACTGAAACGGTAGAAGGCATGTAAGAGGGGATTTTTACCTTGAGTAACAATTCTCTTCTCCAACGCTGGAGATGGAATCCCAGGACAACGGCCAGGCTACAACCATTCTGGTCACTAGCCAGGATGTAAAGCTAGAGGCCAGGCAGCCTTTGGCCCCTAGGGACAGTGGCTTCACAAAGCCTAGAGAAGAACCTTGCAGAAACAACCTCCTCTGTGGATGGCATTTTCCATACAATGCTTAGGCTGTTGGCAGGTGATCAAACTGCAGTTAAAATATGAGAGGAAGATTCCTCCAGAATCTACAAGGACAGGCAGGGGGCCAGGAAAGAATGACATCATCCTGCTCGGGAACAAATGCAAAGCATGTGTAAAACTTTCACCTTTAAGGATGAGTAAGCATGAAAAAATACACAAGCACAATAGAAAATTCTAGAACATGGGCAATATAACACCTGCCAGACGTGAGAGTGAACTCCAGCACTTGGAAGGTAAAGACAGGAGAACAGAATGAAGAGTTCATGGTTATTCTTGGTTACATACCGAGTTCGAGACAAGCCTAGGTACATGCAACTCTGTCTTAAAAGAAACAGAGAAGCAAGCTGGAGAGCTGCCTGAGCAGATGCTGATCTTGCAGAGGACTCAGGCACTCCTCAGGCAGCTCTTGGCAGCATGTAACTCCAGTTTTAGGGGATATGATGCCCTCTTCTGGCTTCTTTGGATACACACACACACACACACACACACACACACACACACACACATACACACGCACATGCACAGAGGCATTCACTCACGCAATGCACATACATAATAAAAATATAATAAAAATTATTTTTGAAAAATGAAGAGGAGGAGGAAAGGAGAGAGGGGGGTGGTTGATGACAAAGAAAACAGCACAAGGTGGAAGTAACTTTTTTAAAATTTTGCAATCTGAAGTCAACTTAAATAGTCTCCGATTCACCCTGTGTGGATGAAATGGGCCAAAGGCATGAACTAATATGAGTGACCCTGTTCATAAGGTAGAATTAATAGTTATGAGTCAGAGCCCAAAATCTACCGGACATTTACAAAAACTGATAAAACATTTATTTCAAAGACGGCCTCAGCTGGGCAAGGTGGCACACGTCCTTAATCCCAGCACTTGGGAGGCAGAGGCAGGTGGATCTCTGTGAGTTCAAGGTCAGCCTGGTCTACAGAGTGAATTCCAGGTCAGCTGGGGCTACATAGGGAGGCCTGCTTTAAAAAGGAGAGAAAAAGGAGCATCATTAAATTCCAAAACAGAGCTTGAGGTGTGGCTCAGTAGTACAGTGCTTCCTTAACATGGGAAAAGCCTGTGGGTTCAACACCCAGAACTGAAAGAATAAACCTGTGCTCCAAAGGTTCTCTGACGGCCTCCAGAAATGCACTTGTCTTTCCTGGACCCAGACTTTCTCACTTGTAGAAGAGAGGCAGTGGTAGCACCCACCTTATAGTCATGACTTTGTGGGCTTAAAATGATTTTGTAAGGGATTTGGAGAAGAACTTGGTAAATTCTAAACTCTATCACTGTGGCCTATTTTTCTGGTCACAGTTAAATACAATAAAAATTCAGTGATAAACCGTGTGTGTTGTGAGTATGATGTGTGTATGTGTGTGTTGTGTGTATGGTGTGTGCATGTTGTGTATGTGCATGGTGGTGTTGTATGGGTGTATAGTGTGGTGTGTGTGCATGTGTGTGTGTGTGTGTTTGTGTGTGTGTGTTGTGCAAGTGTTGCCTCTGGAGGCCAGAAGGTGACATCATTTTTCTCTGTGTCATTCTTCCCCTTATTTTTGGGGGCAGGGTCTCTCACTGAACAGCAAGCTGCCAGGATCTGCCTGTCTCTGTCCACCCAGAGCTGGGGTTACAAGCACATCCTCCCTATGCAGCTCTTCTGTGGATTCAGATGCAGGTTCTCACGCTCGTACAACGCGCGCTTTACCCACTGAGCCACGCCTCCTGCCTTCACCCACCGCGCCATCTCTGCCCCCTAACAATAAAACTTGCAGCTATCTACTCCCACCCCCAACCAATAGTATCCATGTCACCCAACGATGGCATGGCATGTTTGGAGACTCTAAAAGCTGCATCTAAGACAGGAGTTCACGGAGCCGAAGTTGCAGGTGATTTTGAGCCTCCTGACTAGGGTGCTAAGGAAAACTCCACTTTGTTCGAGGCACCCATTCTAAATTGTAAAACCAGAACATGCAAGACCACATGAGCATCATCATTGTCTTTGGCTTCAGGGTTGTTATGGTCGTGGCAAGATGCCTGGCTTTGGCATGGTTCACAGTCTCTTGGGTTATGGAAAGAAAAGTGAATCCATACATGGGCTTACATGATGGAAGCGATCCCACAAAGTGAAGGGGGCCTGAGACAGCGTGAGACAGGTCAGGGACTCTGAAGGCCAGTGTGGATGCCAAAAGCAAGAGTAAGGACCCCACAGCTGCCGTGCCTGTGAGAAGCTGGGTGAATTTTTTAAAGATTTATTTATATTTATGTGCATGTCTGCATGTATGTGCATGTAAGTGCAGGTGCTTACAGAGGCCAGAAGATGGTGTTGGATCCCCTGGAGCTGAAGTTGCAGGTGATTTTGAGCCTCCTGACTAGGGTGCTAAGGAAAACTCCACTTTGTTCGAGGCACCCATTCTAAATTCCCAAAAGATAAGCAAGCTCCTGACAACTCTGACTCCTTGCGCTCCTCCCTAGAATTGTAAAACTGTTGTGAAATGATTACCTGCTTGCTCTGTAACCTCCATTACTGTTGTGTACAGAAGTAAGGTAGTTCCTCACCTAGCTGTAAATTCCACAGGAATGAAGCAATTGTGACCTGCCTTCAAACCCCCCTCCCTTTTAAGCTGGGCCTCAAGTCCAAATGCTACGCTGGGGACCAAGGACAGCTGCAGCTTAAAGTAAAAGCTGGCTAATTACAGCTGGATGGAGTCTGGTGGTCTGTCGGAGTTTGCTAACTTCCTAACGTTCAGATCCTTTGCAGGAGCAGTATATACTCTTGACTGAGTCATTTCCCTGACCCTCACAGGAAATTTTAATAACAGGATTAATAAAATGAAAATTTAGAGATGAGAGAGAGAGAGAGACCTCTTCTTTCTGTACCTCATACTGCTTTACACATCAACTCACCTGGGAACCACGAAATTACCAGTTCCCTAAAAGTAATAGTGTGTCCCATCAGATGTCACAGCAGTACATTAGGAATGCTGAAGTGTCTGTTCAAAGTTGATAAAATCAAGTCTCATAAAAAGCAAACAAGCAGCCCGGAGCAGAGGTGCATGCTTTAAATCTCAGCACTAGGAGAGGCATAGCCAAGTGGATCTCCTGTGAGTTCAAGGCTAGCTTGGTCTGTACAGTGATTTTCAGGACAGCCAGTCAGAGCTACATGGTGAGACACTGTCTTACACACACACACACACACACACACACACACACACAAGGGGCGGGGAGGAGGGGTCTGGACAGGAATTCTGCCCTGCTTGGGGCAGCTCCTCCACAGGCCCAGTGGCAGAGGCGGTGTGCCGTCCGTGACCAGAACCAGCCTTCTGCTATTCCTCTGCCTCATGCCCCTCTGACTGGAATGAGCAGGTGCTGGTTCCTCTGTAGAGACATGGTGTAGCTAATTTCCCTTCAGCCAAGCTCCCAAGCACCTTGAGGCTCAACCCAGCATCCATGGTCCGCAGTGAGCGCGTTTGGTGACTGGTGTTGTAGAGATTAGCAATCAGTGCGCCCCCTGCTGTTGAAGATATAGCCGAATGTACTTCAGTGTCCGACATCAGGATCTCAGGACTTCATGTTGGCGTGCAGATACCCTTTCCCAACCTCATTCTCTATCAGGAATCTCTATTGTCTAAGGAATCTTAAACAATAGAGATTCCTGGTGAGTGCCCCCCAGCAAGCAGTAATAATCTACAGAGACTGTGCAGTGCTCGGAATGGGGCACAGACACATGCACATGCTGGCTACCCGCTCTGCCAATGAGCTAGGCCCACCTCCACAGCAATCAACTCTATTGGACAGAGGTAAGGCACATGCCCCGCAAGCACTGTACCAATGAGGCAGGAAATAAAGTTCAAAGCAGCAGCAGTTGCTACTTTTGTTCTTCTCTTTTCCCCCTCCCTCATCTACAAACAAAATTCACAAAAAGCACAGCAAAAACCTGTTTTGGACGCTATGAATCTCTGCAGTTCAGCAAAGTCAACAACCTGCTTCACAGAGGGGAGGCCTATGGGTTGCACTGTAGCAAACCCTCAGCAAAGTCTGATGATTCAGTAAAAAGAATTGCGCTTGATGACAGCTGCCCTCAGCAAGGGTCTAGCCTGCCCTCTACCCCACCATGCCCCATTTCCAGCCCCACCCCTGCCCCTACCTGGAGGTTTGACAGCCAGAAAGGCTGGCACTTTCCCTCCCTCTATGAATTGTTTTGATCTTTTGTTTATGTTGTAGTGCTGGGGGATAGAAGCCAGGCCTGGGCATGCCAGGTGGGATGGTTAGCTTTCATTGTTAACTTGACACAACCTAGGGTCTAGCCTGTGGTCATGTCTGTGGAAGATTTTGGTTTTTGGTTTGTTTGTTTTTGTTTTTTGAGACAGAGTTTCTCTGTGTAGCCTTGGCTGTCCTGGAACTCGCTCTATACACCACTCTGGCCTTAAATTCAGAGATCTGCCAGTCTCTGCCACACCAGTGCTAAGATTAAAGACATGCACCACCACCTTGTTGGATATTTTTCTTTGGACAAAGTCTTGAGACCCATATGGCTTGGATTCTGGAACCCTGAGCAGGGGCAGAGAGAGAATAAAGAACAGACACACACACAAGGAAGCTGAGATAAGGTGGAGGTATCCTCATTCGGATGGAGGGTACCCCCTACAGCCAACTACTCAAACCTCAGCGTGTTTATTAGGTATAGCCCTCAGGGAGGGTTATCTACTCCACTCTGGGTAGGAGGTCTCTGTAGGTGAGCAGTCTAAACATTAGGGAGGAGGAAGGAACTTCAGTTGCTAGTCTTTGCATACACACACTGCCCACCCATTCACTTGGACTCCCGAGGAAAGCTCTGCCATCCCTCTGAGCCTCACCCTGGTAAGGCTTTCCATTCCCTTGAGGCTGGCTTTCCATTCCCATGAGGCTGAGGCATTGGAGTCCGGAATATGGCTGCAATCATGTCAACAATACACCTTCACTCAGGGCTTCATTCATTCCCTACAGTCTTGCTCTATAGCTCAGGGTAGCTTTATTTACCAGTAAGTCTGAGACAGGGTCTTACAAAACCCAGTCTGGTCCTCAACACTTTGTAGTTGAGGATGATCATTAACTTCTGATCTTCCTCCCTCCTCCTTCCCAGTGCTGGGATTATATCTCCCCATGCCCATTTATGCAGTGCTGGGGACTGGAGTCGGGCCTTCAAGCATGCTAGGGAAGTACTCTGCCAACTGAACTATATCCCCAGCCTCCAGGCTGGCCTTGAACTGGGGCCATCCTACGGTCTCAGCTCCTACGTATTGGGATTTCGTGTGTGCCATCATTCCCAACAACACCCCTAAGTTTGTGAGGGAGCTCCTAAGAAACCCCTTTGTTCTCTCTGGACACGGCAGTCCCTCAAGGGAAGGAAGGTGAGGCTCCAGTCTGTACTGAAGAGCAGCTGCTTCACCAAGGCTGACTGTTACGTAGACAATTTTGAACAAAACTCCTGGTGTCTCTTGCTTGGATGAGAAATTCTCTCTCACCAGTGGTAACTTCTTATTTTAAGCTTCTGAAATGTCAGATTTGATTCATTGGCCAGAAATAAAGATTCATTCTTTTTTAAGACTAACTTTAATATCATGAGAATGTCGTTGTAGATCACGATGTCATATGAAATACAAAAATCCATGAACAACGAATAAAAATGAGTATAGGAAAAACTTAATCTGCACTGGGGTTGGGTTGAACAGGCCTTGGTTGGGAGACTATCCTGGCTTTGGAGGGTATTCACCAGCATCCCTGACTACACATTGGATTCCAGTGTCCCTGCCCTTGTAGCAGGCTTTCTTGAACTGCCAGCCTCCAAATCATGACATGGGGACTTATTATGAAAGCTCAGCCTTAGCTTAGGCTTGTTTCTAGCTAGCTTTTTAAACTTAAATCAACCCATTTCTATTCATCTATGTGCTGCCCCAGTCTTGTTTGACTCATCTATGATCTGCCCATCCTGCCTTCTTACTTCCTCTGTGTCTGGCCGGCTCATCCCCAGCCGACTGGACCCTGGTGGTCTGCCCCCACCCCCCACCCCCGCCTGTCAGCCCCGCTTGTCCCTCCTCTCCCTAGCTATTGGCTGTTCAGCTTTTTATTAGACCAATCAGGTACCATAGATAGGCAAGGTAAAACAACACATCTTTACATAGTTAAACAAATGCAGCATAAACAAATGCAACACATCTTCACATAAATATTCTATTCCATAACATGGCCCAGTTGTGACAAAAATAGTACTATCTCCAGGCATTGCCAAGGTGTCATGGGGAACAAGATAAACCCCACCGAGAGCTACTTCTTTATGCTAGTCTCTTACGGAGTCATTTTAAAAATAAAAAAAAATTAACGTATCTGGGAGGGCTCAAGTGGAGGTCAGGGATAACCTTCGGGAGTCAGTTTTCTCCTGGGAATTAAAGTCAGGTTATCAGGCTTGGTGGCAAAGGCCTTTACCATCTTGCTGATCCTATGACCAATAAAATAAATTCTCAGAGAACTTGGATGTACCTCATCTGGGATTACAGGTGTGCACCACCTTCCCCAGGCAAGCGTTCTTACAACTGAGCTACATCTGCAGTGTGGGAAAGTTTTTTTTTTTTTAAAGATTCATTGTAAGTTTAATTGTGTATGTGCACGTGTGCATGCATGTGCGCTTACAGAGGCCAGAGGTGTCAGGTTCCCTGGAGCTGGAGTTATGGGAGGTTGTGAGTCACCAGAGAGGAATTACGTGAAGTCCTCCAGAAGAGCAATACACACCTTAAACCTCTGAGCCATCTCTTCAGTCTCCTGGAAATTTTTAATATTCTTACTTGCTAAAGTCTTACATTACTTCAAAATGGCCCGTGAAAGAAAAGCTACTCCATCAGTCCGTGGTGATACACACACCAGGATGTCAAAAGCCAAAGGGGCCGTTTCTTCTAGGGTGAGACTGGAATGATCTACTGTTGCATGCAGGCCTAGCATGGCAAGATCAGGTAAAGCTGAACAAATGTGTTGCACAAGACCCGCTTCTAATCTAGATCTTTGAGGTGGGAAGATCCACCTTTAATCTGGGCCACACCTTCTGCTGACAGCCTATGTGAGGACATGGAAGAAGGAAGCGTGCTCTCTCTGCCGGCTTGCTCTCGCTCTTGCTGGCAAGTCCGTTCCTTCACTGGCCGGAGGGTTTCCTTCTTCGGGATTCTGGCGTCTACTGGAGACCAGGTGAGACATCAGCTTCGTGGACTGAACACCTGCTGGATTCTTGGACAACAACAGCTCTGCTGGGTGTGTGCTGCGAAGCGAAGCTGGGGTCCTTCCCCTAAAACTGCCTGCAGCTCCCAAATCTCAATCCCCAGCCTCCTCCCTAAAGTGCTGATGCCTGGTCGGGGCGGCCACCTAGTGACCAGAGAGGAAACTGCAGCGATAAGCGCCGCTTACAGCAATGAGCTCATCGCCTTTTCCCGGAACTCAGGTGACATTCCTGCTGTGCCTTGCCAGTGATGGGAGCACCAAAGGATCCTTGGAAGAGATACTTTGAAATTAGAGAGAATTGAAAGCATTCCCTTAAAGCCAACTTCTTCACACATTTATGCTGCTGGGAAGTATTTGGTGTTATGGGTAGACAGGGCCCCTACTTGTGTGGAATTTGGTAAAAACCATTCCCACCTCGGCCGGGAACTCTTGTGCAATGACCAGCCTGCACTGCTGTGCCCTGCGGCCCTGGTATTGCAACTATCTTCCTCTTAGAATTTCAATAGCCACTCCCACCCCCTCCACAGACAGACATTCCTAACAGAGGGGCACAGAGGACACTCCCGCCCTCAGAGGTTTGTTTATGGTGCTCCCGCAGATGCAGATCCGTGAGTATTTCAGTTTTCAACAAGAACTGTTCATTTTAGCTTTCTGTGTGGGTGGGATGGTTCAGTGGATAAAGGCTCTTGCAGCCACGCCCGACCATCCTAGTTTGATCCCCCAGACCCTCCCAAGCTCACAGTCCAGAAGGTAATCTTTATGACTCTTGTCCCATCTCACTCTCCAGCAAGGAGCCTCTTACACCCATGAGCATGTCTCCTTCAGTGCTCACTGCAGTTACTGTATTTACTACATTTATGTTGATTTTTTTTAGCTCTCCTCTCCAAGTCATTTTTTGTTGAATTTCTCTGCCATTTCCTTGTTTTCCATTTCATGAATATTTGCTTTTATTTTAGTTATTTCTGTCATTTCTACCTGTTCTAAAGATTTTATTTTTAGTCGTGTGTGTGTGTGTGTGTGTGTGTGTGTGTGTGTGTGTATGTGTGTGTGTGCTTGCTCATGTGTGTGTGCAGCCATTGTATCCCCTGGAGCTAGAGTTGGAGGCAGTTATAAGCTTCCTGACATGGATCCTGGGAATCAAACTCAGGCCCTCTGTAAGAGCAGTACGTGCTTTAAACTACCGAGCTGTCTCTTCAGTTCCAAGTCTATAGATTTTTGGTCCTGGCAATAAATGCAAACTTAAACAGGTGGATCAACAGTAAGAGCACTGGCTGCTCCTCTAAAGGACCTGCGTTCAATTCTCCACACCCACATGCTGGCTCACAGCTACCTGTAGCCCGGGTCCCACGGAATCCGACTCCCTCTTCTGGTCTCCACTGGTACCAGAGATGCACAAGACGCACAGGTGTGTAGGCAGACAAAAGATCCAAACACATAAAACAACAGTTGGACCAATGTTAGTGTGACTCAGAGCTACCAAGGGGGCCTGATTCTCCTGGTTCTGCTAAGCTCTAGCTGCTGGGGCCTCTCCAGAGGCTCCAGTGCAGTCCTCAGCCTGGCTGCAGTGATAGCCCCTGCGGAGCTCCCGGGGAGGATGATGTCAGCACTGCTTCTCCGACATTCTTTGAAGTGTTCCAGGTGATTTTCCTATGCAGCCAGACTGAGGGTAAGCTGTCACCTAAGAGACTCCCTGACTCCAGCTTTGCACCCTTCGGTCGGTGCTCACTGCAAACCAGAGGGGTCTTCAAAACAAACTTCAGCTGGCTGTGATGTCTCAGGTCTGTCATCCCAGCACTCAGGAGGTGGCCACAGGAGGATCCGGAGTTGAAGACTAGCCTGGGATGCTTGAAACCCTGTCTCAAAACAAGAACAAAACCTCCGTGAACCTGACTAAGTCACCACCTTGCTCAGAACCTCCCCAAGGCTGCTCCTGTCAAACAGCTCTGCGGCTTGGACAGGTCCATGCTCTGACCCCTGCTGGGTCTTCCAACCCCATCCCTCCCTAACAATGCTTCAGCTCTGAAAGATCCCCAGATGTGCTGTTCTCACCAGCAGGTGGAAGAACTCTGCTGTAGTCACCTGGCAGTGCTGGAGCCAGGGGAGGAACCCAGGTTCCTCAAGGGTGGCCAGAGCCACCGCATCCCCAGGAAGATGGCTCAGTTCTGGGAGGCAGAGACTTCAAGGTAATGAGTGTTGCTCATTCCCACTCCCAACCCCAACCCCAGTCCTGTGTAAAAGTTCCTACTGGTACTGGAATTCTGTTCCCAGGAAACAGTCCCCAGTGTGCTTGGTTTTGAGAAGAGGCTCTGTCCTCCATGGTGCAGTGGCAAAACGTGGTCTACTTAT
>CABHPQ010139702.1:2784-25765 GCA_902168405.1 Peromyscus aztecus | reverse complement strand
GAGAGAGAGAGAGAGAGAGAGAGAGAGAGAGAGAGAGAGAGAGAGAGAGAGAGAGAGAGGAGAGATTACTAGTAATTCCAGACTATAAAAATAAGTCATTATGAGTTGTCTCAGCTTTCTCCTTATATGGTTGAAACACATTTCATGATGATGATTGAGTAACATGCCACCTGGCTTTACCTAAGACTGTGACCTAAAGCAAGATATCCTTACATTTATTTGTACAACTGCTCCTCTGCAAACTGCAACACACTAGAAAATTAAATCACCATTCCTGGACACAGAGAGTCATCCTTGAGCACACTATCTAACTCTTCAGCAGACAGGAATATTTACAGATACAAAAAGCTCTCCCATTTCAACAACTTGGAGCCAAGAATATAAGTCAAAATATTTGACTGATCTGTGTTTCTGTTTGTTATCAATACATGTTGTTTCTGTTAATACTTCCTTTTCTGAAGGACTAGTCCAGACTGAAGAATGAGCCACTGTTCTCTCGTGACTCCAGATGGCAAAAAGAACCATGTTCAGGGGTAAAATAAAGCCATCTGTGGTGATCCCTGTTTCTTTTCTATGAACTGATGTTTTCTTTTCTCTTTCTTTCTTCCTTTTTATTGTTGTGCTTAGGGTTGAACCTGTTAGGGTAGGAAAACACTGACCTGTATCTTCAGTCCTAAGCTTGTCCTTCTAATGGTAAAGAATTAAAACATGTAAACATGCTTCTTCTTCCCTGGCTGTCTCCATTGTCACAAATTATATGTAACCTACAAAAGTTGTTCATTTATATATACTTTTTTTTTTTTACTTTTTGATAGGTTTTCATGACCGCATGGCTAATTCACCTTCAAAAGCAAGATGTAGTGATAGTAAATAATAATTTTAGCAATTCTATATCTATTTCTTTTCATAAAAAAGCTGAGAATCTCCTGGTAGGTTTTGACGTGATTTTTCTTTCAACTGATTTCTACTAAGACCTGGAAATGAACAGTGAAAGGCTGAATTATTAATTCCGGGTTCATTACCAGTGTGGTGAAATTGTCGCTGCTGAGAAATGCTCCAAGGACATAATTCATACATAAACTGACACTTGGAAAACCAAGGCAAAGCGCACAGTCACTCAGATTACACACCCAGGATGTGGGGGAGACGGCTGAGCCAGTAAAACGCTTGCTGACTTCAGACCCTCAACACTCATCCAAGGAGGCAGAAGTGGCGTGGGTCTCTAACCCCAGCACTGAAGTGAAGAGGCAGAAATATGAGGATCCTTGGAGTTGGCTGGCCAGTGAGTTTAGCCAATCATTGAGCTCCAAGTTCAGTGAGAGATTCACTGAAAAAGTAGTGTGGAGGCTCACTGGTTAAGAGTGTGTACTGCTCTTTCAAAGGAGCCAGGTGTGGTTCCCAGCATTTATATGGTGACTCTCAGCCATCTCTAACTCCAGTTCCAGGGGATCAAACGCCCTCTTCTGGCCTCTGCTGGTAACTGTACATATGTGGTGTACATATAGAAAAGGGGGCACACATGTACACAAAATAAAAACAAAAAAAATTTTAAAAATCAGGCAGGGTACAATCAAGGAAGGCACTCAACATCAACCTCTTGTCTCCAAATGCATACACACACATACATGTATGCATGCCTGCACATTCATGCACACAGAAACACACATACAAATGTGTACACACAAAATAATTAAACTGCATATTGGGTGAATGAATGACCAGATGAATCAATGAAGTAGAACTAAGCTTCTTTAATCTGTCTCCTGACTTTTCTTTGTTCTTGAGAAAATAATATTTCCTTGTCATTTTCGCAGCCTACAGAACAGGAAAAGATTTTTTTTAACTATGCATTCGATAAAGGACTAATATCCAAAATATATAAAGAACTAATAAAAAAAACCTAGGCATCAAAAAACCAAATAACCCGATTTAAAATGGGTGTATACCTAAACAGAAGAATCTCAAAAGAGAAAAATCTGGTTGAGAAAAGCTTTAAGAAATGTTCAATATCTTAAGTCATTAGGGAAACACAAATCAAAACTACTTTAAGATTTCATCTCACACCAGTCAGAATGACTAAGATCAATAAAACAAGTAACAACTCATGCCAGAGTTGTCGTAAGACAAACGAAATTCATCCGTAGCTGCTGGGATTGCAAACTTGTACAGCCGCTATGGATCAGTGTGGCGGTTCCTTAGGAAGATGGAATTAATCTACCCCAAGATCTAGACATATCACACTTGGGTATATATCCAAAAGACATTTCATTCTACCACAGAGACATTTGCTCAACCATTTTCATTGCTGTTCTATTCACAGTAGCCAGAAATTAGAGTTGGGGAGGTTCTGGAGAGAGATAGCTTGGTGGTTAAAAGCACTGGCTGCTTTTCCAGAGAAAATGGTTCAGCACCCACATGGCAGCTCACAACTTTCTGTGGCTCCATTTCCTGTGTGAAGGATCCAACACCCTCACACAGACATGCATGCAGGCAAAACACTGGTGCATGTAAAATAAAAATTAATAATAGCCAGAAATTGGAAACAACCTAGACATCCCTCAACAGAAGAGTGAATAGAGAAAATGTGGTATATTTTTTCAATGGAATATCATTTAGCTGTTAAAAATGAAATTTGAAGGCTAAACAATGGAATTATTTAAAACAAAACCAAAAGCATCCCAAATGAAGTATCCCAGACTCAGAAAGACAAGGATGGTATGTATTTGCTTATATGTGAATATTAGCTGTTAAGTCGATCAATGATAACAATTACAATCCATTTAATCACAGAGGTGAGGTGTAGAATAAGGGACTAGGAAAGGGGACAGATTTATTTCCCTAAGAAAGGGAAATAGAATAGCTAGGGAAGGATGAGGGTGGACACTGGTGTGGGAGGATCAAATGAGAATAGGTATGGGCAAGGAGGATTCAGGAGGGAATATGGGGAGAGACAGGTAAAATGAAGGACCATTTGAGGGGTAATATAGAAACCTAACACAGTAGGTGTTCTCAGAGAGTGAGAGATGTTGGAACACTCAGCCCCAAATGGGATGTCTCCATCAAATCCCTCCCTTCAGGGCTCAGGGGATCCCCATGGAATAGGAAGCAGAGTGTAAGAGCCAGAGGGGATGGGACCCTGTTTGTTTTCTAATGAAAAACAGAAAGGGAGTGGATCCAGATGGGAGGGGAGGTGGGGGAGAGACTGGGAGGGGTAGAGGGAGGAGAAAATGTAATCAGAATATATGAGAAAAAATCTACTTTCAATAAAAGGAAAGCAAAAACAAAATAAAGAGATAATGAGCCCATTTAGGTTTCCTAGTGGCTTTACCCAGCAGGTCTGCAGAAAAAGGATGATTGGACCACAGGCCTGAGTACCCGGTGCTTGGAAGGGTCTACACTTGGCTGTATCCAGCAAGGGGGAGGTCTTTGCTCCTCCCCTTGGCATTGTCATAAAAAGCCCTTTTGAATAAAGTTCTGGTCTGGTGGGTTTTGACCCAGGCCCTCCCAAGGCTATCCTGTGTTCCTGTCTTTCCTCTCATCATCCAGGTATCTCTTTCTACCTAATATTTCTCACTTCTCCCTACTCAGGAGTACCGTGGGTCGTAAAAGTGGGGGCTGGTTCCCCACAGAGAGAAGAGCAGAGAACAGGGTTAACGTAAGAAGGACTAAGATTGTCTCAAAATCGATGACAGACACAGACCATAGAACCAAGAAGCTCGGCGAACCCCAAGTAAGATAATCACACACACACACACACACACACACACACACACACACACACACAAAGTTACTTCCTATTCAAATAATATTGTAGACAATAAGCAAAAGAACACCGTGAACGAAAGTGAGTGCAGTGCCCCACGTGTAAGAGGTGGGGGGATAAGAAGCTCTTCCGGAGTGATGCTGCAGGAAGACAAGACAGGTAACTAACGATGATGCAATTAAAAACTCACCACTGTGGAACTCAGTACCAGTGAAGTGGTCCTTCAGAAATAGGCACTTCCTCAGACAGATGAAAATTGGGATAATTTGTCATTTTGAAAGTTCTTCAGAGGGCAGTAAAATTATACAGACTGAGAAGTTGGGTTTGTACAAAGAAAGGATGGGTCTTAGAGAAAAAAAAATATATATATACACACATATATATATAATTAAGATGAATCCTTTTCTTATAATTGTCTGAAAGAAAAGTATATTCAAACAATAATGCCAACATTGTATTTGATAATTATCATTCACAGATAAAAGAAGTGAATAATAGCAATGTTTCAAGACACCAGAAGGTGAAGCTAGGATTTCATTACTTTGAGGTATTTAAACCACCCTTGAAGCTGGATAGCGTTATTTGGGAATGAAATTTGGTTAGCTGTAGATGAGTATCTTTACAGTCTTGGGTGATAACTAACACAGTTTAAAGAGGACAGTTGATATGCAGTGTGGTTTGGGTGATACCCATCCCCATACACATTTCTTATGTTGAAGCCCTAATTCTCAGTAAATCAGAATTTTACTGTCTTAGAGATAGGGCCTTTAAAGATGTCAATAAGATAAAATGATGGCACTACATGAACTCCAAGCCAACATGAATGATACTCTCATGTGAAGAAGGAATTCAGACACATGGATCCTGGGGATGTGTGTGTACAGAGAGAAAAATCCAACTCAGAGTACAGTAAGTAGGCAGCCACCTGCAAACAAGAAGGCTTGACTTCAAAATTTCCAGAAATGTGAGAAAAAAATTAAGCTGTTATTCCGTATATTACACTCAGTTTTTAACAGAAAAGTATAAAGCATGCTAAAAAGAAAACAAACAAAAAACAATCTAAAGAAAGACAGCAAACACAAGAGCCACATGCAATGTGGTTGGGGAAGTGGTCTGGAATTAGATGGTGATGCTTATACAGCATACCTCGTGAATACAACAAAAAACACTAAACTATATACTTTAAAAGGGTGACTTTTTTGGTTATGATTATCTCAAGATTATCTTGAAGACATATGATTATTGATAATTTTTCTAGTATAGTTTCTATACTTTGTGCAGTTTTCCAGCTGGTAAAAATAACAAAGAATAATGGATTACAATAAACTTACATATTTATAACCAATGAATGATAGATTTTTATAATTATGGTTCTCTTCTTATTCTTTGCCACCCATAACATTAACAATAAAAGAATAATCATGTTTTTTCTCAATAAATGTACACTTGATAGTCTCCTCTTATAAGACATTGTACTGTTTTCTGTGATACTAAAAGGAATTTGACAACCCCTCCTTAGTATAGAGATTTACATAAATGAGTAACTATAAGATATGACAGCATGTGGAAGGTACCAAAGCCTTGCTGAGTGCAGTGAAGTTCAAGGTCTCAGAACACTCCTGGCTGGGGTGATCGAAGGAAGCTAAAGGTATCGTTTTAGCTGAGCCTTTATTTGCTTATTTGACAAATATTGAAATTCTTGCTACATTCAAGTTCTGTGCCAGATGCCAGGAGAGAAAAATTCATATCAAATGTTCTCTCATCTCACCATCTGGTAAAGATTGGGAGTATGTATGTGAAGATAAATGTATATGTGCATTTATGAATGTATCCATGCATGCATGTATGGCCAAGGTAAAGTATAAAGTGATGAGAACAACTCTGAGGAATAAATAGATTTCAACAAAAAGCATAAACCTGTTCAATGTCTTCTGACAACCTTTTAGAGAAAATTCAACTGACAAAATGTGCACTCTAGGGACCTTGTAATCAGGCTTCTGGCTAAGTTCCTAGGAGATTTCCTGTATGTATTACTACATTTATACTTCATATCGGTTTTCCTGTGCTTGCCACTTTTTCCTCATAAATAATTCTATCTAGCCATGCATTCACTTCAGTATTAATTCAAAGTATACTATGTGCCAGGCAATGAATAGGGAACATAACATTGTACAGTGTAATAGTGTTCCAACTTTTGTGTTTACATTCTCTAGTGCAAAGGTATAGACCAGCATAGACAGCTGCATTATTCTACTTATTATGTATACAGATGCCTATGTGTATATAATGAGGGTGTTTAGTCCTTCATTCCTTTAAGGGTTTTGATTTTGTGTACAGGAAATAGCAAGTGCCCCTGCCTTGACACATGTGTCACAGAAGATGGAAGATAGGTCCTTGAAACCTTCAGGACCTTGACAACTTAGTGATGTTCAAAAACACACCCCAGAATTTCCACTGAGGGGAAGGGCAAGTTGCTTCATTTTATGGACTCTGTCACTGAGACATGAGAGGCCATTTGGATTCTGGATGTAGCATGCTCCCATTGAGTTCTTTGTCTTTGAGTCATTTATTGAGTAACCTATAGTTTTGAATGGTTTCCAGAGCAATTGGAGACTCTGAAGCAGATGTAAGCCTTTGTGCAAGCCGATCTGGACCATATGACTCAGCATGCCAAATGGCACTTGAAACGGCAGGTCAGAATGTTCACACAGTAGCACATAAAAACAGATGGCAATACCCTCAGAAGTTTGGAGAAAGCCAATATGTTGATAAGTTCTGGGGAAAGTGCTGGCCTTGCTCCTGCACCCTTGGGACTGAAGACCTGAGACATCAAGCGATCATGTGATCTAAGACATTACTAGGCTTACAGGGAGACAGTGCTGTAAGCAGGATATGCAAAATCAGTTCAAGCACTTTCCAAAGACACAAATAGCATGAGTAAGTGACTCGACATCCAAATTACTTACCTCTGCTGCAGCGACATGCCTTTTTCCTCCTGTTCCTTTCCCTGTCCTGTTCCCTGTAGCAGCATGGAGAATTCCCCCAAGATATGTGACTGAACATGTCTAGCTTCCAAACAGTTCTTCATACCCTGTTGTTACTGTGTTTTAGCATTTTAGCCTACTTTTGGCCTTAAAGAACCAAGTAGTAAGGAGATTTTCCATGTGAACATTAGATTTTTGTTTGTTTGTTTTTTATTTGAAACTATGTTTAATTTTATCAACATCATTGAAAAACATAAGAATAAGATTGCCTCTCAAATAAAAAGAACTTACTATTTTTATGAAGGTTTTTACTGAAGTAAAATGAATACCATAACATCACTAATTTTGCCCATGAAGAAAGTGACCAAAAAGATCATACCTACCTTCAAAAATCCCCACCCCATAATGCTCTAGTTAGTTACTGGTAGGTGCTCAAGCTTTCAGCAGCAGCAACCAAGGGATGTCAGCATGCTACTGCACTGTGGGTTGCTACAAAGCATCTTCCAAGATGGGAGCAGCAGCTGGACCTGTCCCTGCTTCGATTTCTTCTTCTCTTCATGAGATGCCTTACTTATCCTCATGGCACGCCATTAGTACTGGTAGGAGATTGTCTTATCTAAAAATCAGCAGAATTATGCTTTGTATCCAACATCTGTTTCTACAGTGTGATCTTCACACTCTCCAGTGGGACTTTCTCCATTCCCTTGACTCTTGGTAATTGCTAGGACTGTCGTGCTGTGACCATCAGAACACTGTGAAATTGAAGTCATACCCTTCACTGGCCTGAGATTCCACTTCCTTCCTCTTGGGAGCCAGTTCCCGTGTATGATGTCCCGAGGTCACCATGTTTCAAATAATTTTCCAGAAGAGTACAAGAGCAGGGCTTCTTCAACCTTTTCCATTCATAGTCCCTTTTTGCCTGAGAAATATTTATGTGATTATAAAGTAGATACAAACATAAAACATTTGGGACTGGAGCATTGCTCATGAGTTAAGTAAGAGTCTTTACTCTATGATGATAAACACAGTTCAGATTCTAGCATCCATATAAAAACCCAGGTGTCCTCACAAATGCCTGACATCCCAGCTCCAAGGGGAGGTGGGACTAAAGGATCACTGGGGCTTGTGGGCTTCCAGTCTGTAGAAGATATGAGCCAGGGTTCACAGGGAGACCCTGCCAAAGGAGTAAGTAAAGCATGACAGAGGATGTCACCTAACACCTGTTCTGGCCTCCACATGTGCATAACAGTGCACACATCTGCACACATGGGCATTCACTCACACACATGTATTAATACACATGTAAATAAAAATAAACCCTTAAAAAGCAAACATTTACTGACAACAAATCACGTCTTATTTTAAAACAATTTGATATACATATGATTTTATTGTTCCTTAAAGATTAAAGTAAATTTACATACTAATGAGATTTATTGTTTTGTTTTGTTTTTTACATAAAGAACTAAATCTTGCTGAAGGCTGGCATCATGGCTCAGTGTGTAAAGGCACTTGCTGTGCAAATCTGATGACCTGAGCTTAATCTCCAGAATTTATGGTGGAAGAAGAGACACAACTTCCAGAATTTATCCCCTGACCTCCACACATGTGTTATAGTTCTCTCTCTCTCTCTCTCTCTCTCTCTCTCTCTCTCTCTCTCTCTCTCCAAATAATAATTACAACTTTTTTAAAATCTTTGCTAAATATTGATATGAAAATAGTAGAACATCTTCAAGATTTTTCAGGATTAATCAGTATTTTGATCTTATAGTCATCAATGCTGAGACCTTGTCTTTGTATAAAAATGGTAGAAGTATATTTACAGGCATTTCAGAAATTTTTAGAAATTTTATCCTAATCACAAACCAAATTTCACTCGCCAATTTATTTTCAATGAAACTCAAGTCAGAAATCCTAACATCAATTTTTAAAATCAAACATTATTGCATAATATAACACAAAGACAAAGTTGGTATGTGTTGAAGAATAATAGCAGAAGAGTATTAAAAGCCTTTGTTTTCCACAATCCAATCATCACGCTTCTGTAAGAGCAGAAAAGTTCATTTGTAAAGTACAACTACCACAATTCATAACATATACTAGTCTGGAATCTAAACTGGGGCATTTCAGACACTGTTGTTGCATGGTGGCATTGGCATGTGCCCTGCAAAGTGCATGTGTTATATGTTCAGAAAGAAGGCTAGAGTGAAGTCACACAATACAGCATGGACAAGCACCACCAGAAACACCTTGGGCTCATTGCACATTTGATTTTGAATTAATTTTTGGTTATTGTATGTCAAGAAACCTTCTACTCTTGACGTATTTTTCACAGCCCCTACATTCAGTTTTGTGACTCTATCTGGAGTTGTGACTCCCTGTTTGAGAAGCTGGGCTCACACAGAGAATACCAAGGCACAGGACCGAGTAAAGTAACTCTTGGACATCCAGGCTAGTTGAACCTTTAGTTGACTGTAGTCTTAGCCGTTATCTGACTGCAATTGCAGAACCCTAACTAACCCCCACCCCAACTGATGCCAGTAAGTATGCAGGCCTGTGAGACATGTTTTTCAAATCACAAAGCTGAGGTTCTTTTGTTACACAGCAATAGACAATATGATACATAATTTTTTATTAAAGCTCCCATTTTACAAGAAAAGGATGAGAAAATAGGCTTCACATCAGTAGGATTCACTGACCTGTGAAGCAGCTTGCTTTATAAAACAGTGAACTTACTGAAGACTCAGGCTGAGATGGGACAGCACAGTGTGGCTTGTGCTGGCACACTCCATGATAGACAGATAACCCAAACCACCAATGCACAATACCACTTTTCCCTAACCAGACTCAAGATAGCTAAGGACCAAGATGGGGTGGCTTTTTTTTTTAACCACTATTCCTAATGGATGACTCACTTTTTTCTCACCAAACTAAGAGAGATTATCTGTTCTAGATTGTCTATTGCCAACCTGGGGCCATTAGCACATACTCAGCACTGCTGGTCATTTAAAACTTCTCCTTTGTAAAACAGCTGGGCCTGATAGCGAGAACATGAGACTCTGGAAGCCAAGAGAAGAGATGGTCATTCTCCAGGAAGTCACTACAAGCAGAAGCAGAAGTTTCCTAAGATTCACTTGAGGGCCTGGAGATATAGCTCAGTGGTTAAGAGCACTGGCTGCCCTTCTAGAGGTCCTGCGTTCAATTCCCAGCATCCACATGGTGGCTCGCAACCATCTGTAATGAGATCTGGTGCCCTCTCTGGCCTGCAGGCATACATGTGTACAAAACACTGTATACATAATAAGTAAATAAGTCAAAAGAAATGTTAAAAAAAAATTCACTTGAATAGGTGCTTCAGACAGTGTTGTTGGGAGTCTACCTGAGTTCCTCAAGATCTGCAGTATCTTTTGAACAAATTATAGTCACTGACTTTAGTTCCATAGGCTGAAAGTTGGTGATAGGTTTCCTGACTTTTGCTCCTTTAGCTTCCTAATGGTAGGTAAACCTCAAATGATGAGTCTTAAAATATTCTTACTTAAAATACAGGGTAAATTCTGTTTTTTTGACAGGAATTTAACCAATATACTTAGGACCCATGAGTGTGTGTGTGTGTGTTTATGGTGTTTGCATGTGTGTTATGTATGTGTATGCACATATGTATGTATGTGAAAAGGCCAGAGGTCAATGCTGGGTATCTTCCTCAATTGCTCTCCACCTTATTTTTTGAGTCAGGGTCTCTCACTGAACCAGCCTGGCTGTCCAATAAGCTCCAGCTCTCAGCTCTGTCTCGTTACAAATGAGAGGCACAGAGCCCAGATTTGATATGAATACTGGAGATCTAACACAGGTTCCTATGTTTATGTGGAGGATGTTCTACTGTCTAAGCCATCTCCATAAGCTCCCTCTCCTGCTATTAATTTTTTTAATTCTCCAAATACATCTAACTAATGGTTGCTCTGGAGAACTGTTCATTATAGCATAATGAAGAACACAAAGGACATAGAAAGGAAGAAAGAGTTGGAGCTAGACAATTACACTCCATTTCAGTAGTCAATCACTCCATTTTAGATGTCAATCACTCCAAATCTGAAATCAATTTATGAACACTCTAAGATTGGAGAGACTTAGTTCAGCTTCTTTCAATTCTTGAGACATGCTCAGTAAGTCCCTTCTCCAGTTTCACAGTCTTCACACCCCTCATGAAGCCCCTCCCCTGCTTCTCACAGGCCAGGTCCTTTCTCCTTTTTTGGGTTTCTGCTTAAGCAGTATATCACCAAGCAGGCTTTTCTAACCACACCATCAAAAGCTAAAAGTGCTTAAAATTAGCAGATGTCAAGTAGGAGATTAGTCTTTGGCATTCTCCCCTAAATCTCAGACTAAACATAAATGTTATACTATAATATAGAAATACTATAATAAATGTTATACTACAAGGCATAATTCAACATCTAACAGGGAAAATTAGTCATTCTTATAGGTAACTTTGGCCTGATATTAGTGTCGATGGGTCTCAGAGGTGTTTTAAAACGTGGAAATAGGATGGAACTGAGAAATAAGGTACATTTTTTTTTTATAATATGTCCTGATTGTCTTTTTGAAAGAGGAAGTATACTCTTTGCTTTTAGTCAGATAGCAAAGACTGTAGTGGTTTGAGTAAGAAATGCCCCCCATAGTCTTGGGTATTTGAACCTTGGTTTCCGGCTGGTGGTGGTATTAGGGGAGGTTTAGGTGGTGCGGTCTTGCTGGAGGAAGTACATTACTGGGGGTGGGCTTTGAGATGAAGAGCCGCACACCACTTCCAGTTCACTGCCTCCTCTTCCCACATCTACTTCAAGATGTGAGCTCTCAGCTCCCACTTCTGCCACCGTGCCCACCCCTTATTATCATTCCCTCCTTCCGCCATCATGGACTTTTAGCCCTCTGGAGCCATAAACCAAAATAAATTCTCTCTTCCCTAAGTTCCCTTTGGTCCCCGTGTTTTATTGCAGCAACAGAAAAGTTACTACGAGAGATACTGAGCTTCCTCTACAATAAAATGAAGCTTCTAGTTGCTTTTACAAAAAAATTCAGTTGTGCCTTATGGTTTTCATCTGTCAGTTTTCTTGAACAAAATTATTTAGTCATCCACTTAAAAGGCATTCTACTAAGAAAAATCCTATGACAATTTGGAATCTTTAATATTCGAGAAGCATTTATTGCATTGCATTAGGAAAGGAACTAGCTGTGTCCACATGCAAGTCCTGCATTGGCTTTTTCTCTCCAGACATTTTCCCTATTCTTTCCTAATGATTACATCAGGGGTCCCCCGGGGCCTCTGTAGTAAAAGGAACAAAGCAAAGGAAAACGGTAATTTGGAACTATCAAATGCCAAGGGAAAAAGAGCCATCTCTTGGCAACAAAACCATTCATGTTCCTAGTGTTCTCATTCTCATATCATCGTGAATTCTAACATCAGCATAAATTGGTCTTTTAAAGTCATCATTATTAGCCCCTTGGTAGCATTTACCTACTTTTTCAGGTTAAAAGCCGTTCACACTCTACGAGATTGCTTACACTGTAGTGCTATATCTTTTGCATGTGTTAACCCGATTTCATATTAATAGTATTTCACTTAGTCTTCATTTACTATTACTCTATTTAATACTGATGGGTGAATAATACTGCTTTCCTTATTTACAGACTTAAACGATCATCTGTACAGTGCCTCTCGGCTTAAATATGCTAACATGTCTATCTTATTTTTATTCCAACAATTGTTTAAAGATGTGTCAACTAAAGATAACAATAGATAGCATTATCATTCCCTGGCATTAACGTGGTTTTTTTTTAAGTAGTCTTTTAATGTGAAATCTTGTGTTTAAGGAAATAAACCAATATACTCAAACCAAGGGTGTCTACCAAGCACCTCTACATTTAATGCTTATGTTTCTAAACATGTAGTTTTTCTCTTCCTTTTCTCTAAAATCTAGCAAAGCCCATGAAGACAGGTAATTCTCCTGTTGCCTTTTTTATGTATTAATAAAACAGATCATTGATATTGTACCTTGTTTGCCGATATTTTGTTGTTTTTCTCCTGTTTCTTTGCTGGTAAGTTCTTAAACTTTAGATTCTGGAATACTGAAGAGGGCTGAGGTTTGATTTGTATTCACAATGGCAATACTGTATATCAAAATCAAGTATTTAAAATTGAGCATTTATTTTTATGCATGGGGGCAATGTTAAGGAGTAAACCCAAGGCCTCACACATGCTAGGCAAGCATTGTATCGATGAACAATATTCCAAGCCAACACTTACTTATTTTATTTTTAGGCAAGGTCTCATTGTGTAGCCCGAGGTAGATTGGAACTTACTAGGTAGTCCATTCTGGGCTTGAACACACAATCCTCTGTTGCTACAGTTTTCCTGCCTGGCCCACAGTCAGGACAAATCTCTGTCACCTGCCAGTCCCATAGCCGCTCAGACCCAACCAAGTAAACACAGAGACTTATATTGCTTACAAACTGTATGGCTGTGGCAGGCTTCTTGCTAACTGTTCTTATATCTTAAATTAATCCATTTCTATACATCTATACCTTGCCACGTGGCTCGTGGCCTACCGGCATCTTCACATGCGGCTTGTCATGGCGGCGGCTGGCAGTGTCTCCTTCCGCCTTCCTGTTCTCTCAATTCTCCTCTCTGTTAGTCCCGCCTATACTTCCTGCCTGGCCACTGGCCAATCAGTGTTTTATTTATTGACCAATCAGAGCAACAGATTTGACATACAGATCATCCCGCAGCAATCCTCCAGTTTCCTTTATGATGTGGAGATTACAAGAGTGCAGCACCACACCTGGGTCAACACTTGCTGAGGTGATGAAATAAGTTTCCTGTGTTAGTAAAAATATCTAGCAATATTATAAGATCACATTTAGTACTATGTGAGCTTTTATAATGTTATCACAATGTAGACTTCAACTTAAAACAGATGGAGTACATATACAAAGAACCAGAGTAATGTAAGTAGAATAATACAGAGTAAAGACATGACCACATTACAAAGTCATCTTCATCTCTTCCCCAAAGTCATTAAAACTAGTCTAGTATCCACCCTTGTTCCTTCTAGGGCCCAACATAATCATTAGGATTTTTGTTTTATAGAGTTTGGAGTATCCATTAAGGCTTAGAACATAAATGTATATATGTGTATTTTTTCTTTTTCTTTTCATGTGTGCAATGTGTGTGTGTGATGTGCTGTGTGTATGTTCACATGTACTTGTTTGCGAATGTGCGTAGAGGTCCCTGGTTGATACTGGGAATATTCTTCAATTGCTCTTCCATTGTGTTCTTTGAGGAAGGGTCTCTCACTCAAACCCAGAGCTTGACAATTCAGATAGTCTAATTAGCCAGCTTGCCTTAAGCATCTTCTGTCTCCACTCTCCAGAGCTGGAATTACAGCAGAATACCATGCCATGTGGCATTCAAATAGTTAAAGAGCTCTGTAGAGACCCACAGAGGTTTCCTAGTAAGAACTTACTCAGGCTCTGGAGAATCTGAGCTTGCTTTACCCAGCAGGGATGCATAAGGGGAAGACTTGACCACGGGCATGGGTTATCAGGTGTTTAAAGGGTCTGCACCTGGCTGTGGGTGTTCTTTGATCTTGCAAGGGGAGGTCTTTTGCCCCACCCCTTGGCATTGTTAGAAAAAGCCCTTTTGAAGAGACAGAAGGGGCTGGTGGATTTTGATCCAGGTCCTCCCGAAGCTATCCTGTGTTTTTGTTTTTCTCCTCTCCACTACCTTTCTATCTAAAAGTTTCTTATTCCTCTCTCCTCCTCATAGGAACCCTTTAAAAGCTGGGAGCTGGCCTCCCACAGTGCTCCAGCCCCTAGAACATATATTTGTAGGTCTCAGTCATCTCCATTAATTCTATCAAACAGATATAATCATTATTAGCCTTTTTAGCTTATATTCTTCTAGTCTGTTTTAAATAAAGTAAGTCTGTACAAGCTTATTGCAGATGTACGGTTTTTGCCAAATAATTTTACTCATTTTGGATTCAGCCAACCATCTGTGGAGCTTGCTGACACAGGGGGCCAACCGCATAGTTCTTTAGTTATGATGCCATTTTTTGATGATGAAGAAATATTAGAAACTTAAATCATAATTTAGGCATTTTATATGAGCACGTGTATGTGACTGTGATACATATGTGAGTGAGTTCAGGTGCACACAGGCCAGAGAACAACTTACTGGAACTGGTTAATTGGGTTTTTTCCCTTCCACTATTGGATTCGGGGACAGAACTCAGGTCCTCAGGCTTGCATCACTAACATTTTCACCTGCTGAGCCATCTCCCTGGCCCCTCGCCAGAATTCAATCCATCTTCTATCATTGGGCACTTGAACTGTTTGCTATATATTTCATTACTACATATTTGTAGGACCCTCAATGTAACTCTTTAAACAAATTCTTCTTAAATTTAACCACACACTATTCATATATCATTAATAAGGGCTCATGAATTTCAATTCTAAACGTCTTAGGATTTCAACCCTTATTGATAAAATTGAGTTGGATCATTGTTCAAACACATTCTGGTTCTAACCATTTGAGTTCTATACATATTAGATCTGTAATAACAAGGTGAGATAATTTTTAACACTTAGAACCATGAGGCATATAATTCACAGCTTTCATCTGAGTACAGAGGGTGGAGGAAGGACAAATACAGAACCATATTATCTTTCTGGGATATCAGTTTTATTGCAAGATTTGGGGGGAATCAAGCTTAGATTTTTCTAATTAAATGCAAGTATATTAGAAAATTCCTATTTCTCAGTGTTGTGTGCTATTTTGATTGTATTCTGACAAATAAAGCTTGCTTGGAGTCAGAAGGCAGAACTAGCCACTAGCTGACCATAGAGGTTTGGAGGACTGTAGACTCCAAAGAAGATTAATTAGTTTAGTGCTTCATCTGGCACCCAGCTTTTGGGACATGAATTCACGAAATAGCTGCTTGCCCACGGCTTTGCAGCCACTGTACCTGCTGGAACTGGACCAGCTGGAGTTACCATGCCTCCGACTTTTCCTTTCTTTCCCCAAGCCCTCTGATCCAGTCTGGGATATTCTTGCTGCAGCCTCTCTACAGCAATTTCCACAAGCCCCAAACTCCCCAGGAGCCTGAGCTCCAAATGCTGATGGAGTTAGCCCCTCACCACCAGCCAGCTCTGCCTTCAGACAGTGCTGTTCTTTCACTTCCTGCAGGTCGCACATGATGTGATGTGTTTGCACGTCCCTCTGTGTCTACCTTTCAGATGGCTGGATCCTTGGATTCTTTTCCCGGTAGGTTGTGTGCTTTACCTGGACCCCCTCCTCAGGCTGTTGACACATGATCAGTGGCAGCTGTACTCAGCCAGTCTGTGCACCACCTGTGTTATCCACCCAGACAAGCCACACTTACACTTCATTGTCATTGGCAGATTTGGTAAAACAACTTGGAATTCTTAAAGAGGGAAATTTGTTCAAAAAAAAGGGGGGGGGAGAGTTTTTTATTGTTTTTGTCACATTAAAAAAAATGGGAAACACTATTTACAATGGAGGGAGTTAGGTCTCTGTATGATTCCACAATGGATGGTTTAAAAATGGAACAATTAAATGAGGGGATAATTAACTTAGCTGTGATTTACATAATGTCAATTACAAACATTATCAGTTTGGTAATTCTTGTTTTATTCCTGAAAAAAAAAATTGGTTGATATGAGTGCCAAGACACAGGCCTTACAAAACGTTACTAAAGAAAATAATGAAATTTTGAATGATAAGTTACAAGCCTTGGAAAAACTTACTAAAACAGATAATAGAGATATTCAGACAAAGACAGAGGAATTTGAAGGAGAACCAACCTCACCATTACATTATAAAATTAGAGAGGAACAGCCCAAGGTTATCAAAAACAAAACAAAACAAAACAAAAAACCTGAATTTATCCAGTCACCCTATAGGGACAACTGCCAAACGACAGGTGTCCCTAAGGCTATGTAAGAGCTGACTGGATTGCTGTGGAAATGTTAGATTTGAAGAGATTTAAGGAAGGGATAGTCTCATATGGTATACATTCACCTTTTGTGACACAGATGATAAATTCATGATCAACTAGTAACAGAGTTGTCCCACAAGACTGGAAAGACTTAGTTACAGCAGTATTGAAACCTGGCCCTCAATTACAGTAGAGGACCTGGTTGGTGGAAAGATGAGGCTAGGACAATTGAACAATGAAGTAGGGCTAGAGGTATGGAAATTTCCCAAGAGCAACTTCTTGGAAAGGGTGATTATGCTGATTTTACAAAGACAGTCTATATATGATGACCACACCTTGGTTCTGTGCTGCACAGAAGCTTTGAATGCTTGGAATAGAGTTGAAGAAGTTGGAAAGAGAACTGAGTCTTTTATTAAAGTTATACAGGACCCAAAAGAAACCTTCACTGATTTTTTTTTAACAAAGATTTACTTCAGCTGTAAATAGAATGATACCAAATCCAGAAGGTAGACAAACAATAATTGAATATTTGGCTTTTGAAAATGATAATTCACAATGCAATAGGGTTACTAGGCCTTTAAAGGTAAGATCAGCACCCATAGAGGAATGTATCTGAGATACAGTCAATATTGAATCTCATAACCATGATGATACTTGGATAGGAGAGATGATTTTCAGATGCTAGAAGAAAAATCAAAATGCCAGATGCTTTAATTGTGGTAAACAAGGTCACCTAAAAGGTATTGTAGGCAGGGCATTCCTAGAAACAATGTTTTTTCTAGGAATAATCCAAAAGAAGGCCCCGCCTTCTGGAATATGCAGAAGGTGCATCAAAGGCTGACATTGGATCAATTGAATGCAGATCAACCAAAGAAAGACAAGGTAACCCTTTGCCATTGGGAAACACCTTTGGGGGCCTCTTTGCAGGCCTCCATGTCAAACTTGGTTCGATTATTCCCTGTCAGGGTTTGGGGAAACTCTTCTACAGAGCAACTAAAGGACCTAATGCCTATTAAATGTGAAAAAAAAAAAACTATACTGCTCTGAATGATAGAACACCTTTAGAAGATAAAACAAAAATTTCAGGAGAAACCATAAAGCAAATATTTTGGCAAACTTCTATAAATGATCAAAGACCAAAGTTAAAAATATGAATCAAAGACATTGTAATTGAAAGTGTTGTAGACACAGGGGCAGATGTAACAATAATTGCACCAGAATCTTGGCATCCAAATTAGCCTCTTCAGGAGGTAAATGTTTAGCTTTTAGGGATTCCAATATTATCTCAGGTAAAATGAAGCACAAGGTGGGTCAAATGTATAGGGCCAGAAGGACAGAGAGGAAAATTAAAGCCATATGTGGCTAATATAACAATGAATTTATGGGGATGTGATTTGTTACAGCAATGAAAAACACAGATTAACATTCCTCTAATCTCAGAAACATACTAATGTATGTTTCTGGGAAAAATATTAAACTATAAAGAACAGTCACCAAACATTCAGGTTGTACATAAACAGGGCACAACAGCTGCTGATCTTTCAAAGGTACCAGCAGCCCTACCTTTAAGATAGTTAACAGACCAACCTGTCTGACTGGCACAATGGCCTTTGACATCAGAAAAATTACAGGCCTTAGAACAGCTGGTACAGGAGCAGCTAAATGCTCAACATATTGAAGAACTGACCAGTCCTTGAAATTCTCCTGTATTTGTTATTAAAAAGAAATCTGAAAAATGGAGAATAGTAACAGATCTAAGAGCTGTTAATAAGGTGATTCGGTCAATGGGCTCTTTACAGCCTAGAATTTCCTTGCTTTTTCTATTACCTATAGAATGGTCCAATATAGTGATTGATTTAAAAGACTGTTTCTTTACTATACCTTTGCAAGAATAGGATAGAGAAAAATTGGCCTTCATGGTGCCTACTCATAATAATTCTCAGCCCATTAAAAGATATCAATGGACAATTCTCCCATAAGGGATGTTAAACAGCCCCACCCTTCCCCAATATTTTGTGTGACAGCCATTGGAACTAATTTGTAATTGGTTTCCTCAATCTATAATTTGTAGCATGAATTCTAATTGGTCTTAATAATAAAAATCCAGAGTCAGATATTGGGGTAAATGCTGAAAGATCAGAGAAGCCAGCCATTAGAAAGACTTCTTACCTCTAATGAATCCTCAGTCTGAAAGGGCCAAGCTCCTGTCTCTACCCCACCTTATCACTTCCTCTCTCCACCCAGTCATATCATTTCCTGTTTCCTCCTTCCAAGTGCTGGGATTAAAGGTGTGTGCCACCAGTGCCTGGCCTCTAGTGGCTAGCTCCGCATTCTGATCTCCAGGCAAGCTTTATTTGTGAAAGCACAAACAAAATGTCACCACAGTTCTCTTTTTTGTCTAAAATTTAAAAAAAAATGTTATAACTAATATAAGAAAAACTGTATACAATAAGTACAATAACTGTATAATATATACAGGCAATAAATACCTCAACAATGTCTAGTCCATAAACATTTGACAAATTCAGAAAAAATACTCCATATCTATCCCATCTTGGTGAGTACAAAAGTTGTACCTAAATAATTTACCATTATATGGATATCTTGCTAAATGATTCAAATGTAGATACATAAGAGAAAATGTTTGAAGAAATAAAGAAAATTGTACCTTGCTGGGGATTACAAATCACTCCTGAAAAATTACAAAGAGGAGATTCTAGATTCTATTAATTAGGCTATAAAATAGGTTTACAAAAAATTCAACCCTAAAAGATACAAATCAGAAAAGATCAATTGCTGACTCTTAATGACTTTCAAAAATTGCTGGGAGACATCCACTGGCTATGACCCACAATTGGATTAACAACTCAAGAACTAAGCAATTTATTTCAAACCTTACAAGGTGATAAGAACTTAAAAAGTCCAAGAAAATTATCAGCTGGGGCTGAGAGAGAATTGGCTTTGGTAGAAAAGAAATTATAGGATGCACATGTGGATCATTTGGCTCCAGAGCTTGATTGCATTCTGGTTATTTCACCTTTTATGTATTCCTCTACAGGAATTTTAATGCAGAGAGAAGACAATATCTTAGAATGGATATTTTTACCACACAAACACAGTAAAAAATTAAAGACCTATGTAGAAAAGTTTTCTGAGTTGATTCTAAAAGGAAAATTGAGGCTTTGTCAATTAGAAGGAATAGACCTAGAAGACACTGTAGTAATTTTTACTAATGCTGAAACTTCCTCTTTATGGAGAGAAAATAAATGTTGGCAAAAAGTTTGCAGTAATTTTTGGGAGAGATTAGCAACAAATATCCCCAAAACAAGAGAATTCAGTTTATATAGAACTATATGGGGAACACCAATTTCTAGAGCCCCTACATTCTATATTAATGCAAACAAATCAGGAAAGGTAGGTTATAAGTCAGGAAATTTAAGTAAAGTGGGTCAAAGCCTTATGATTCTGTTCAAAAGTCAGAATTTTATGCTATTCTCATGGTACTATTAGATTTTCCAGAACCTCTTCATATAGTTACTGACTGTCAATATTCAGAAAGAGTTGTTTTACATATTGAAACTACTGAATTTATTCCAGATGATTCAGACTTGACTTTGTTATTTGTTCAATTACAGTAAATAATCAGAAATAGAAATCATAGCCAGGCGGTGGTGGCACATGCCTTTAATCCCAGCACTCAGGAGGCAGAGGCAGGTGGATCTCTGTGAGTTCGAGGAAACTCACAGAGAAACAGAGTGAGTTCCAGGAAAGGCACAAAGCTACACAGAGAAACCCTGTCTTGAAAAACCAAAAAACAAAAAACAAAAAAAAAGAAATAGAAATCATGCCTTATACATAAAACACATATTAGATCCCATACGGGTCTGCCAGGCCCTCTAGCACAAGGTAATCAATTATTGATGAACTATTGTTTAAAAATGTGCTAGAAGCCTCAGAATTTCATAAGAAACACCATGTTAATTGCAAGGTTTTGAAAAAAGATTTTTTTCCATTACTTTGCAACAAGCCAAGGAAATGTCCTACTTGTTCTTTGTATAACCAAACTCTACTACCTGCAGGAAGTAACCCAAAGGGTACTCAAAGAAATGAAATTTGGCAATGGATGTGTTTCATTTTGCAGAGTTTGGA
Organism: Peromyscus aztecus; assembly: GCA_902168405.1. NCBI lineage: Eukaryota > Metazoa > Chordata > Mammalia > Rodentia > Cricetidae > Peromyscus > Peromyscus aztecus. The sequence goes on along the minus strand of CABHPQ010139702.1, from coordinate 4,856 downwards.
AAACTGAAATATGTACACCATACCATAGATACATATTCAGGATTTCACTAGGCAACTGCTTTGAGTTCTGAAAAGGTTGATTCTGTAATTACACATTTGTTAGAAGTTATGGCCATCATGGGTATACCTATACAAATTAAGACTGACAATGCTCCGCATATATCTTTAGTAAAATGAAACAGTTTTTTGCATATTACAACATAAAGCATATTACAGGTATACCACACAATCCTACAGCACAAGCAGTTATAGAAAGATCAAATCAAACTCTAAAGTATATGCTTAATAAACAGAAAGGGGTAATAAAGACCCCCAGAGATAGATTGCACAGTGCTTTATTAACTTTAAATTTTCTAAATGCTAATAAGAAAGGAATGGCAGCTGTGGAGGGACATTGGACAGTAGAAAAAAACTGCTGAATTAAATCAGTCTGTATACTTTAAAGATGTGATGACCTCAGATGCAAACCAGGATGTGTGTTACATTGGGGAAGAGGTTTTGCCTTTGTTTCCACAGGAGAAGAAAATCTATGGATACCATCAAAATTGATAAAGATTAGGTTCAAACAAGAGAGATCTCTTAATTAAAAGAGATGATAATTCATCATCCAGCATGACCATTCAATCTAAACTAATTTATAAGACTAACAAATGCTTTATGTCTGATCAGATATAACTTGCCAAAAGGGAAACTTCCCAAAGTTAGGGTTGGGGAAGGGTTTTGTTTTTGTCTTTTCAGGAGAATGAAGGCATCCAGCTAAGGAATCTGAAGACTACTGGATAAGTGAGACATCTGAAGAAAAAGGATGAATCATCCAGAGAAAATGTCCCAAGAAAAAGAGTAAACTGGACTATTGATATTTCACATATCTAACAGGATAAAATTTTGTAAGTCTTCCCAAATGTTTGTTTCTGCTTTTCTCTACAGACATATAATACAAATGGTCTTTTTATAGTCCCAGTTCAATTGAAAATTAAAACTGGCTTTGGAATTGGAGCATGGGTCTCTCCTCTAAACCTAAGCATCCTTGTTAAAAGTAAAATCCAAAATCTCTGTCTCTTGTCAGAAGAGCCACCTGATATGGGACAGAAGAAAAACCAGAATTAAGGGACTATTCTATTGCAACTAATCTCATAATCCTTTGGTTTTATTTTGATTCTTTAAAACTTTTCTTAAGGTATAAATATTATCTCAGAATTTATAAGATTAATATATATTTTTAAACTTTTTGTCATGATATTAAAGGTCACATAGAGTCCTAACTAATTCTAGAAAAAGGCTTCATCTAGCTTCCTGTACATGATTTGGGTTTATGGATGAACATAACAAATTATGGTCTTTTAACCTCTTTGAGATCTGTTGCATATGACATTTAAAATGTTTAAGTTTTCTGTATTGAACCATGACCATGCCTAACAGTGACCTTTGAAGTCTCCAAAAGGAGGATGGGGCCCCACAATGACAATTCCACTGTGACTATGGTAACACTACTAAGCTGACAAACACCACCCAAAGATTTGCTTTGCACTATAAACACTGCAGGACAATTTCAAGGTGGCTAGCTGAGATGGTCCAGTCTCACAGACTACTGTAACCAGGACTTAAGATAAGCCCTGTACTTTCCCATTACAGAGACTGGACAGCAAATGATACAGCTAGCTCTCCCAGGACTTGACAACTATCCCAATTTTTTTTCAGGGTCCTCTAACAATGCTGTCACCCCCAGACAGCAGGAGGTAATTTTAAGAACATGATACCCACATTCCCAAGAGGTGGGGTGAATGGTTTTTGGTTGTTCAGTGGGTTATGGATATTTTTCATTGTTTAGGGGGGTTGGTTACAAGTTATTATTGGTAATGGTCAGGAAAAAAGCTGAACAAAGGAGATTAGATTCAGGGATCTTGTTCTGAAAAGAAAACGGGCCGGGCGGTGGTGGCGCACGCCTTTAATCCCAGCACTCGGGAGGCAGAGGCAGGCGGATCTCTGTGAGTTCGAGGCCAGCCTGGGCTACCAAGTGAGTTCCAGGAAAGGCGCAAAGCTACACAGAGAAACCCTGTCTCAAAAAACAAAAA